>JZKD02S1833671.1:1223631-1246867 GCA_000966675.3 Picea glauca | reverse complement strand
AAAAATTCAATGAAAATATCGATTATATAAATTTTAAAGTATTTAGTTAGAACAAATTGGTAAAAGGGTTTAAAAACCAAGGTTTTAAAGTAATAAAGATTAACCGTGGAAAGATTCAATGAAAATATCGGTTATATAAATTTTAAAATATTTAGTTAGAACAAATTGGTAAAGGGTTTAAAAACCATCTTAAAGAACATTTTATTTTTTAAATTACAGTAAAAAGTCAAATTTTATGATATTACTTAAGAAGTCAAATTTTATGATAAATAAATGGTGATGGTTCATAAATATGGATGGTTCATTAAAAAAATAACAAATAAAAAATAGATTATGAGAATTTTGATAAATTAAAAGGTTAAAAAATTAATATTATAATAAATATTTTGGAATTAAAATTTAATATAAATTTATACTTTATAAATCTACTAAATATTTATTATTTTTATATCTTCTAAGATTTAAATTGGTCTATCTAACTTTAAGAAAAGTAAGAGATTATTTGGATTTCTTTAAAATGTTATTTCCATAATTGAAAAGATTTTGAATTTTAAACCTTCTATTTAACATTATTGATTTCTATTATATGCAAGGTTTAAGATTAGTAAATGTATTTTGAACTTGATTTCTACTATATACAAGGTTTTTAAAATAACTAGCATACCTGAGGAAAGGCAACACCCAAAAGAATAATATAGGTTTTTTTTAAGAGCTTTTTTTATAAGTATATTATTTCATGAGTAGCATTGTAATGGTATATTAATAATGAGTAGAAAAATGATTTGTTGCAAGGTGTTTAGGTCAAAGTATGATTTATAGGTATTTGGTACTAAATATTTGAAACTATTTCATATCATGTATATAAGTATGGACCAAGTCAAATAGTTCATGTATAGAAGTATGAGTACAACATAAAAGAATCTAGAAGGTATGCAACAAAGAAGATAAGTGTGCCTATTCTTGTTTTCATAGTGAGACATAAGCAACATCCTTCATTTTTTCATAGAATTCGAAGGAGAAGGTTGGTGCTATTCACATTCCTTCTATAGAAGTAGTGTGTGACATTGTCGTGAAGGTCAAGCATTGACGTTCAATGTTTCCAATGTCAATGGTAGACCTTGTCAAGGTCATGCCTTGAGGTTTATGGATAGTCAATGATGAGGCCATCTTAAGAGGGATTTGTTTCTTGTTACTCATTTTTATGGGTGGAATTGGTACATGCTTTGGTTGGGTTTGGTCCCATGGAGGGAAAATGCATTTATCAAATTTCACAACAATATATGTTGGCAAATTTGGACGGTTAGTTCCTCGTGCATATACAATTTGCATGACTGATCCGAGAGCACCATTGACTAATCCTACTTGGACTCATAAATTGCAGGACAACATAACTCATTGGCCTATACATAGAAAGATATGTCTTTCCAATTGATCATCATCATAATGGTGTGCATTTGAAGAACCAAGTAATTATGCAGCACTGCGTGCAATTGACTTATTCAAGGATTGAAGCATGAATTTGTTATGGTTGTTGACAATAATGTTTGTTGCGAATAGGTGGATTCAAGAATCAAGCAATAGACGTTCTTCAATGGATAAGAATATGTCAGTCCTAGATTGAAGGAGATTCCAATCATCAATGGTTTGTGTAGCATTGTGAAGGTTGGCTAACAACTGGTGGAAGCGGGATTGGGTGACAGAGATGCCTTGTTGCCGGAATATTGTTTCCAACTTGACTACAGTGGTAAAGGTTGTCCATAAGTTCCTGCCTAGAATTTCTCTTGCATAAAGAGGTTTGTCCATTAATGGTGGTAATTGACCCAAGTCACCCAAAAGAATTACTGAACAGGAACTGAATGAGTAGTGATTTTTTTTTTCTAGAAATGTCTCACGCAAGCGACTTTCAATTTGCACAAAAAATCTAGATCATATGAAGCTCATCTCATCAATTAGAATGTAGTGAATATGTTTCATCTCTTCTTGGAACACTACAAGGGACTGACCATGTAAATGCCTCATGTCCTTGATAGGAATCCTAAGTCATGCATGTATAGTGGTCTCATGTATGTTAAATGTTGCAACTCTAGTAGGGGCAAGAAAATACCGAAGTGAATTGGGAGGTGGTGATGTTGTTTAAAGACTGTGGATTTTGTGTTTGGGAGGATTTAAAGCAATGTAACTATAGATAGTCAATGTTTAAAGTTTTGGACCAGTGATTTAGATCCCCATTCTTAGTACATCAAATGCATCTAATAAATCATATAAAACCTTTGTCTGAAATTAAGTGAATCAACATATTTGGACCTGCGACAAACAAAAGAAACAAGTTGATCATCAGAACAAATAAAGCAAAAAAAGAAAGGAAACACCGAATAACAGTCCTAAAGCAGGGGAAAGGGAACGACAAAGTGAATAATGACGATACAATGCTTGAAGATAAGAAAAGTGTGTTGAAGAAAATGATTAAGCATCAATAAAAAACCATTTGTTTAGTATGATTCATGATTAACAATTGTTGCATGGTTCAAAAACAAAAAAACACATTCCCAAATAAATAGATGCATATGAAGAAGAAAATTTGAAGTTGCAAAATTAAAATGAATTTAAAAAAAAAAAGTCTAGCTTTGACAAAGAAAACATCAAGACAAACATGGATATCACCATATTAAATGGCTTGATAAAATTAGGAAGTAATGACTAAATAGCTTTCTAATAACTAAATATCCATTATTGTTAGTGTATTTGATGCAAATACAACTTTATAACAAATCACTACATGTGGTAAAGTTTATATTTCATTGCATCTGGTGAAGTCTATGGTTTATTACATGACTATTGTTGAGGGAAAGTCAAACCAAGAACCAGGCATTAACTATTTAAATAGATATAAGAAGAACAACTCAACCCTCTACTCAAGTAAATGAAGAGAGGGATGGGAAATATTTTTAATATATAGGTATTCTAAACACTCATGGTAAGTAAATTAATATCCTTGGTTAGACGCATACTAATGAGATTTGAACTTTAAACTCTCAACAATTATCTCATAGTGCTCCATAGTTTTTGAGAGATCCATCAACCCACACTTCCCACTTAATATGTTTTGTGCTTTATGATTAAAGAACAATCAATTTTGCATGCCATCACATGAAATTAAAAAAAATAGAAAAACTCATTGGAATCTAGTTGAAAAAAACATGATACTTTGAAAGTACATATATGGATATGGCTAGAGGAAACATCCATGCATCCCATTAAAAATTTTTATGACATATGAAAAGGAAAAAGAATAAACGCATGAAGAAGGCTTTAAAAACCCACTTACGTTTGGTAATACCAAGGATAAATAGCAATATGAAAAAGGGTAGAAAAATAAATAAATGAACCAAGAAGGCTTTAAAATCCCACTTACATTCGATAGCACCGAGGAGAAATAACAATATGAAGAAGAGTAGGAAAGACAGGAAGCTCCACAGAGTGGAAGGAAACCCACTTGGAATTTCCATATGTTGGTGTTGCGAAGACAAACATAGTGTTTTATGTGTTCATTGCACATAATAGCTATACATATATTCCATTTCTATACTTTTTATGTACATTGATTCTCCAAAAGACACTATATTTAAACCAAAAGAAAATCGTATCTTCTCACGTGTTCTCTAAAGAAAACTTATATAACACTTTAACCTATACTAATAAATAAAGTTCACATAATAAACCACATAATAATACATACATAGAGACATCCTCTATCACACTCACTACATGTGACTAATAATAAAGAACATAATATCTTCAAATACACATGTCAACGTCCACATCATACCTAATCAAATCAAATTACCAATACCATAACTGATTCATGAGGACCTTGTTTAAGCATTGTAAGCACCACATTTAAGTTTCACGCTTGTAATTATATGAGAAAGAGACCGGATGACCATGCAAGATTAGACCTTTCGACCTGAGTTTAAGAGGGGTCATTGAAATTAAGAATAATACTTTGGCAAGAAAAAAGTTTCATCATCAGCGACGATCAACGAGCACATGTAACAGTTGAATATTCAAAAAATCCCACAAGTGGTGCCAACTTCAACTCCCTTATTTATGGCAGAGAAGAGATTCAAAAAATCAAACCGGTGACAACTCCCCTATTTAGAGAAAAACAAGAGCCCTTCTACGAATACATTTTGAGATCAAATCACCATGGCTCCATCATCTATTATTCTTTCTATTATTGTAATAACTACCATTATGGGTTCAGGGGAAACAATTGATGTCTTGAATGTCGTGCATAACGACAGGTCCAGGGGAAACAATTGATGTCTTGAATGTCGTGCATAACAACATGCACATGGTGGAATTTATCAAAACTTCATGCAATATGACTCTGTATCCGCAGGTCTGTGTTTCATCACTCTCTTCCAACTGAGGGCCTCTTAAGCCCAAGCACATAGATCTTGTGAATACAATCGTTCATATGAGCCTCCCTAATTCCCACAACATGTATGTTTGGTCCACGAGCCTTAAACCAAAATATCTAGGATGAGTAAAAGGGAAAAGGCAATGTTAAAGGATAGTATGAAGAATTTTGGAACCACCACACACGAGATTCACCAATCTATGGTGGAGATGAAGCACCACCTTAAACGAAACACCTTCAAAACTCATATGAGCACTTCCCTTACACAACTACCCTTACCAACGAAGTCTCCTGTATCAACGACTTCCAAGTGGCTAAATAAAAAACGATTTTGTATAACTAAATCCAAAACGCGGATTAAGCGTTTCTATATTTTATATTTGACATAGAAGTTTCATCTGAATCGTGATTTCTCATGTTGAAGGAACCGCTCTGCATCATCTCTCAATATGAGGAGGTTTCCATCACAAACAATCTTGCTATAAGAAAGTTTCATGTTTCCATTTCATTCCATCAATATTCCAACCTACTGTTCAATCCACTGCTCTCAAAATTCATTCGGACTCTTCCCCCAATTTTAGTTTGCAATTTCATTTGTTTTCTTCCTCTGTATTTAAATTCGTTTGTTTTTTTCCTCTGTATTTAACTTCATTCATTTTCTTCCTCTGTATTTAATTCATCAAGGTGCGATGGAGGCACGAAGCATGGAAGTAATCCTAATGCATACAAAAATATTCTCCGGTGGCTACTTATGTGAAATGTCTGAGACCTTTGCTATGGATTGTAATTAAGGCCTGTTTGTCAAAATTATTGAATGTCGTTGTCACGGAAGCTCCATAACCCAGTGAATGCCAACAAGCTTTTGGAAATATGGCGGAGGGTTTGCCTCGTGACCTTATTTTGGTGATTTTCTCCCCATGACATCGTATCATTAGGAGCTCATCTATACACCATCGCATGCAAACTAAAAGAGAATCCCTTCTGAAACCTTATCACAAGTCGTCCTTACTGCTCGTTTTACAAACCCAGTCCGCCTACTATACCGACGATTTTACAAACCCGTTCAGGCCACTTTGGTCGTTAGTGGTTTGCATTAGGTTTTCTTTGCAGATATATTTTTGTATGATTTCTGCTCTCAAGATTTGGAAACGCATTCAGCATACGCCAGCGCCATCCAACTGTCTCCATTCAGTGCATCCATAGATGCATGTACACAGCCGTAGGATTGACATTTAACTGTCTTGTTGACCCGTAAGGAAAATCACCAACTCTCCATCGAGCTTATCAAATATCACGAGGCCCTAATGAATTTCCTAGAGACTGACGTCAATTACAGACAAGAACTGCAAATTTAAAATTACAAATGATTGAAGGGAGGCATGCCACTTACAAAAATTGCAAAGCAAGAAAAACATTTTTTGCAATGAAAAATTTAATCATTTTAAGAGGACGTTGCAATATATATATATAAAGAGATTTACATTTTTTTCCAACGAGAAATTAACTCGATTTATATTAGAGATATAAATCATTTACATCACAGCAGCCATTACAATTTGTCCCGGAAACCCAGCCGGATTTGACCTCAAGACCTCCTCCCAACACTTGGAGAAAGGTACTTGTAATTACCAACCGCGCTGTCTCACGGGACTATTGATTGTTATTTAGTGTATGTAAATATACATTTAAAAGGCATTAATTAGTCCAATAAAAGGAGGTTTATATTAATGGTATATAGCATTCATTCCGATTAGTTTCTCTGTTGAGACCAAAAAATTTCGCATTCTTTCCATAGTTTCACTTTATAGATAGAATTTGGTTATTTTTTTCTCATATTTAAATTTATTTATTTCTCACGTTATTGGCTTATCAAATTAAAGTGTTATTGTCGGGTGGCCTTCTTGGGATTGAAGTGTCACTTTTAATGCATATTTATCCCAGAGTTATTCGTGCCCTGTTTAATTCGTTTGGCAGTTGTATTGTCGAGTGAAGTCATTGCTCCTCGGTAATGACAGCGTTGTCATAACATAAAACTGTCATTACACTGGGTTGTCATAACATGAAACTCTCATAACATAAATATGTGTTGTCTTATATTTTAAGACACTGAACATAAAATTGTCATAACACAAAGATGTGTTGTGACTCTTACTTGCACTTGCAAAAGTCATTCGCTTGGATACACATGGACAATGCAGTTACACGCAGTAGACGCATGGCCTTAGATTAGTGTTTACACATGTTAAACATTTCATCATGTTTTTTCCTTAATCTCTGCATTGATGTCATCCCAGGCAGATATGAGAAGGAGCTCACGGCTGTGGTCATTGAGGAAGTCGGACCGATCAGCAGCCACAATGCTGTGAGAGCCACATGTTATTTGTTCACATCTTGAACCGAGAAGAATATTCTGCAGACTGCATCAAAAAAGAGGCTTTAACAACGAGTCTACCTGGAAGGCATCCCATATGACCTATTCACGAACAATTCACACTTTTCACAATCAATCTCATGCATGCTCTTATGGCCGAATGGTGGTGCCCCTGCATTGCCTTTGGCCAGATTACGAAGATAGTCGATCGGTTCTAGTTGTAAGTAAATAATTTATTCTACCATTATCTAAACCAAATTCATTTTAAGTATTCAACATATTTTTCTCTTCCTTCATGTTTTTTAATGTTGTACTTTTCCTTTGCACCTCAAGGGGTTAGTAGAGCTTTGTATGCTTTGATACTCGATTTTGTGGGCTCACCCTGTTGTTATTCATGTATTTACAGAAAGAAGCTACACGCCAAATTCAAGTTAGAAGAAAAGACTTGTGGAGACAACCATGTTCACTGCTTTTGCGAGTGTTGTGCTCTATGCCAGGAATACAGAGAACTCGAGAAATCAAGAACTTTGATCCCTCCCTCAGTAGGTGTTTTCCTATTTATTTATTTCCATGGTTCATTTGATAACTTAGATATGACTTGGTTTTATTTTTTCTTATATCATAAATGTGCATCTGGACAGGCACGGTGGGTGCGAAATTATAAAATTAGCAAGCCCAACCTACTGCAGGGGGATGTAGCTGACACTATCCACGCACATCTCACCTATAGGTAAATGCATGCACCAGGTAAATGATGAAAACAAATTAGACCTCCAATCATATCACCCGCCAGTCCCAAATATGTTTGTTTCTTAAAGAAACTAACTGACTTATAGATAGAATTGAATATGATGACAGTGCTTTCATTCCACCGGAAATAGAAGAGGATCTAATTGACGTTTCATATTATAATATGAAAGAGGACCTTCTTCATCTCTATTTTGATTTCGTACCTCAGGAGGCTCACCTTGCATGCTTTTGATGGTTGACTTCGACTGGATCACGAGCTTAACCAACTAAGGATTTATTGGCAGTAGCTATCTATTCAATAGAGAATGCCCTGGTCGGAATCACAATTTTAAATAGGGGCGTAACATTGAGAAATCATGAAATATCATATGGATATGAGAGAGATCTGCAAATTGATTTATTATTATTATGCCAGTAGTGGACAGACTGAACCCAATTGGAATCTTTTTGGTTACGATGATGAAAACATTCTGATTTTAATGTGAGGATTGAAATCTACCTGAACAGTTTGCTAGTCTCTTAAAATATTGAAGTTACATTTTTTCCAGACCTCGTGCCTTGAGTTTCATTATAATCCCCCTTCCCCATATCAATGTATTTGATGGTTTAAGAAGTAATCTTTGAAGGGATGAGAATTGGATCCTTTCCTTAATATAGGTATCAGGATTTTCTAAAGATACTTTGTATGATAAAGACCATGAGCTTGGTATATCTGGCAAAGCTTCTAAATTACTGTAAAAGATGAAAGACTTGACTGCTTGATTTCTCTGAATTTTTTTATGTTTGGGCATACTTGGACTAAAATTGGCTTGGAGATTTTCTTGGTGAAAAACAAAGAGACTAAAACTTCGCGGATCCTACCTTCTCTTGTCTCTATGGCCTGGGTTTGATCCTGCAGCTGGTGATCAAAATCGATTCCGGCTGACTGCCTGACAGACAAAAAGAAGAACGTTCTCCTCCTCCGTTGCTGTCAAATTTGATGTATTCCCCGGCATAGCCTGCAGCCAAACCCTGCCCCTTCCCCTGGGCCTTTTGATTCTTCCTGGCGGTGTTGTTATGGGCGGATATCATCATCTTTGTAGACTCAAAGGGAATCTCGGGAATGGTAACCTAGCAGGATGCGAGATATTGGCGGTGACTTTGGCGGCGACTGATGGTGGTGACTTTTGGTGGCGACGTTTCATGTATCCATAAGTAATGGATAGATGGCGAAAATGTGAGAGAGAACTCCCCTAAAAAAACGCCTTTGACATAATAAAGAAATAGAAGAATTATATTATTACTCACAAACCAAAAAGGTGCTAGAGATTTTTATTCAGCAAAGAAATATAATGGTACATATAAATATACAAGCTTTGTCTCAAGATAGAAGAACTACCTTAATCTACTCGTTGAGAAAATATCTCAAACTCATACTAATATAGGAAGCATCTAGTTGGAGTGAATCTCTCACATCCAACTAGTTCCAACAACACCAACACCCCCCCCAAGCGAACTATATGGAAGAACAGAGAAGAACAAACATGGATCCTGAAAACAAGGCCTAATAAGGTAACCAGGTACAAACTTTGATGAATGGAGAAAAGGAGAGAAACCAATAGGAGAAAACTCCTCTCCAAAAGAGAGTCAATCTCCAATGCACATTCGAAGTTGTTGAAGTGGTTAGAGATGAATGCACACACACAAAATAAAATAATTGTCTAGAATTGAGTACCTTCGAGAAAACATCATATGTTGAGTGTCCCTATGGACACCAATCCATTTCACCAGAGTGCATGGGCTAATAGTCGCTACAACCGTTGAGTTAATATAGGAAATAGTGTTGTGTACAAGTCTCACTATGAAGATGCTTGACCTTGATCGAATATGGCGAGTAAAAAACGACCCGAGGAAGCATTGCACAACATCCCTACATAATGTTGAACTGATTGGAAAAGATGATGGCAATGGATGTCGCCACTGATGACTAAAGTATGGAGTATGAGCTAAAGGTGTCAAAGATGTAAAACAACCTAAGCAAGAAACACTCCAAACTAGCGAGCTCCAAGAGACTATGAAACAAGGAAGTACATCAAGACAAATCCCTGATTACACTCCTAGAACTATTTGCACGAGTGACACAAAATCAACTACTCAAAGGTGCATAATGAGATGTACCATAAATAATCATCATGGACAACAATCATTGATATGAGTTTCTACAAACAAGGCCATGTTAAGTACCCATGTACAAGTGAGGAATCAATTCTCATAATTTACCATGCCCATGAGAAAAATATAAAAATCCCAAAAAGGCATCAAATGTGGTATGCAACCAATAGTTGGAAAGAGAGCAAAAGACTATTTTCAACACCAAGACAGAAACTGGAAACTACCTAAAACAATCAAATTAGATATCTGACAAACTGTTGCAGCAATGCCTCCACACATACTTCTATATTTTGAAGGATAAATTTCAGAATTGATTGTCCATGGAACTGGTCCCATGCAAGGAGAGAAGAACCCTATATATAAAACCAAGCCAAGAACAACCAACCAACTATAAATATTGTAACATACCCAAAAACACTAAAAAAAATTTTCTTTTGTTAATTGTGATAGTTCCATCTTGTGTAAATGATTATATGGGTTTATTATGATTATTTCTTCTTGTTGTACACTTACCCAACTTTGTTGCATTTACATCTAAACTTTTATCTTCAAAGTTTCTAAGGGTCTTGGAGTAACATGTTTTTAAATACATATATATGTATATATAATATATGTATTATAAACACTCCTACAAACACCCTCTTTCATCACTTAGAACACAATCAAATCGTCCCAAGGGGGTCTTCGATCTTGGGAACTTGGATAATTTCTTAAATCCTTTTTTTTTCTTTTCTTTTATTAATATCAAGGTTGAAAAGGACTTGTCGCCTTAGTTGTGAACTAGTATTATCCATTCATGCCTCGATAGTAATTAAATTTAAAGCCAAGGTTACTTTAATGTTGGGTATCCTAATATCCATCAAACAAGTCTTGATCATTAGTAATAGTTTTCTTGTACCTGATGTCTTATTTAAACATAAAATTTGGTAGACTTCTTAATTGAACCTTGAATTGAATCTTGGAATGATTAGTGGAAATTGACCTTTTGATCTAGGGGATCAAAATATGCTCAAATATCAAAGTGTTCGAAATTTCTTGAAAATGGTTTATGGTGTATATCTCGTCCTCGTGAACCCAACGCAAATTGAACGGGCTCAAACAGACATTGTATGCGAGAGATTTCGCGTTCTGTCCACTTTGCCAAATAGGGAAAAAAATCTCAATTGTACAGTCCATACAATATGATTATGCAAACTGTATTGTTGACATGGCATGGGACCATACAGGACATGTTGCAGGTGTTGAGTTTTTAAGTGATGACGTGGTAGGTGAACTGGCAAACGAGTTACATGGACCTATCCGGTGTTGACACGTGTCATTTGATGGAAAATGGGAAGGTGCCACATGGCCCAACTAGGGGCCACCACGTGGCACCCCGTCGTTGGTTATTGGTGTAAAAGTTTAGAGAGACAACGGGATCGAACCCAGGACCCCTATGTATGCCAGAGTGTTGGGGTAGGCTAGGCCACCAGCATGCCTACAAGTTAGTTCTTAAACATATACTTTAGACTTTGTATTTAAGTTTGAACTTTAGTTAGCATGGGAGGAAAAAGGGTTGGGGCTTATCCCAAGCCCTCGGTCACATATACCTAACCACTCCACACATGACCACCAACATGGTTACACTATACTATCCGACCAACAACACTATCCAATGGTCAAGCCACAAGCGTGGGATCCAAAGATCAGGCCACTAGCACGGGAAAATAGGTCGGTGCTAGGGCACATGGAGGCCATGTGACCAAGACCTCCTACGATTAAGGTGCTTTATGCGCTCATGGTGCAAAAATTTTCCACCATTTGCAGAACGGGAACGTGTGCTGAATTTTTGGCACGAGAAATGCTCGGGTGCTACATTGGTCACACACAGGTGCGTTTTGGTGAGTAAAGACAACAAGCTATTGGGGAAAAACATCAAGAATTGTATTTCTCTCATTTTTTGGCCAAACCAAGTGCAGGAAGAGCCCGTCTAGGGGTTTTTGGATATTCTGGAGCCATTAAAGCCATCTATTTTTCATTCTGAGTATTTTAAAGCATTCATTTTGAAACTTTAAGAATTAATGAAAATTATCCATTGGAATTTTGACCAGGAGATGTAGCCCAAGAGCGGGGTGAACTCCTTCATCATTTTGTTGTGTTAATGTGCTTATTTTTTATGGTTGTTATGTCTTTTTATGTTTCTCATGGTTAAGTAGAAAAACTCATTAATTTTATGTGTTTGTAACTTGATCCTATTGCTCAAGCACATACAAATTACACTTGCAATTTTAAAGATACACAAGCCTTCTTCATTTTTAGATCAAGTTGGTATCAGAGCATATGTTTTTGAAGGTTTGATTGTTTGTAGGTGTTTGTTTTATGATGCTTACAAGGTTGAATCTCACAAGGGGAGAGGTTCAACTTGTAGAGACAAGTTCTCAACTTTCAAGAAGGAGAACTACACAATCACCTCAAGCTTCAAGGAGATATTCACCAAGTATGGCTCATGAGGAGAGTCATGAAACTCTTACATCAGAAGATGAAACTTTCAGAAAATATTTCAATGATATGACATAAATGGTGACAGTTTTATTTGAATAAAGGAATGCAGGGTTGTAAGGTGAAAGCTCAAATCCTTCAAGAGGTAATGAAGATAGTGGTGATAAAACTACAAAAGGAAATGGAGGGAATGGTAATACTCCACCTCCTTAACCTCCATCTTCCATTGCCTCTACCATTTCACAAACCCCTCCAAATTCTCCAAAATAATATGGTAAAATTCCTCCACAAACTCCTTTGCTTAAGCTTGATATTAAGTTTGATTTTCCTATGTATAATGGAGAGGTAAATGCTAAGAAATTTGATAACTGGATTCGTCACATTGAAGTGTATTGTAGGATACAAAGAATCAAAGATGATGAAACTAAGATTCATATTTCTTCTCTTAGATTGGAAAGTGCAACACTCGTTTGGTGGGAAGCCAAAACTCAAGAGGACATGAAGAAACATGGTAAAGTTTTATCCTCTTTGAATGATTTTATTGTTGCACTTAAAAGACAATTTTATCCATTAACATACATGTAGAAATTTATTATGGATTGGAAAAAATTTAGACAAGCTAAAGGGAAAAGTGTGCAAATCTACACTCAAGAATTTAGAAGAAGAGATTTGATTTTGGGTATAGATTTATCTTCTTAAGAAACTTTACTCAAATACATTGAAGGATTGCATAGCTACTTGAGGCACACGATACTTATGTTTAACCCTATAAATCTAGATGAAGTTTGTGTACAGGCAACTCATTTGGAAGCAAGAGGGAGGAATGAGCCTCAAGAGGGCAGCAAGAAGTCATTTGTTAAGGGAGACAATGGAAAGAGGAAATTCAAAGGAAATGGAAGAAAGAATGCTTCAATCAAGAAAGAGGGAGAAAAACTCGCATGTAAACATTGTTCAAAAGATGGCCATGATGAAGACCATTGTTGGAAACTTCATCCAGAAATGAAACCCAAAAAGTTCAGCCATAAGGGGAAACCAAAGATTACTACAACTACACAACATGATTTAGGTTCTGATTCAGGACATAAAACAAAAATTACAGCCATGGGTTTTCAAGGTAAGGATTCTATTGCAAGTGCTAGTTCTTCAAGTAGTAGTAGCCTCAATGAAACTCAACATGAAAAAAAAAGAATAGAGATTTTCCACATAAGAGTTATTTCAAATCATACCAATATAGATACTCTTTTTTATACTGGATCTAAAGAAAACCTCATATCTGAAGACACTGTTAAGAAATTTCATTTAGAAACTACTCCACATCCTAAACCATATCCTCTAGGATGGATATGTGACAATACCAAACTGCATGTGACAAGAAGATGTAAACTTAGATTTGCCATCACTGTAAACTTTATATATGAGGTAGAGCTTGATGTTATTCCATTGGATACTTGTGGTGATGTGCTGGGAAGCCCATATTTATATGATAGGAGAGCCATATTTCATCGTCATGAGAAAAAATATCATTTGTTTAAAATGGAGTTGAGTACATTGTTAGAGCACATACAAAGAAGTTGAATTTGTCACTTGTAAATGTTGGACAAATGAAGATATTAGTCAATGTTAGTAAGAACTTTGTCCTCTTGATGACCAAACCCAAAGACAATGTTGAAAAATAATATTTCCAAGGTTTTGATGCAAAGTTGAAATCTGATTTATATGAGTTTGTTAACCAATATGATGAGATGTTTCAAGAACCAAAAGGATATCCTCCAAAAATGGGTATCCAACATGAGATACAATTGCAACAAGATTTTCCTCTTCCAAACATTGGTATGTATAGGATATCAATAACGGAGAATGTTGAAATTAAAAAAAAATCCAAGAGTTGCTTGACAAAGGGGTTATCATGCCAAGCACATCGCCATGTGGGTCACCAATTGTCTTAGTACCAAAGAAAGATGGTACATGGCACATGTGTGTAGATTTCATAGCCTTGAACAATAGTATGGTAAAGAATCGTTATCGTCTTCATAGAATTGATGATTTTTTTTATCAATTGAAAGATGTTGAGTATTTTAGTAAGTTGGATTTGAGAAGTGGATATCATCATATTAGGATTGTTGAAGGAGACACATGGAAGATAGCTTTCAAAACAAAGCAAGGTTTGTTTGAATGGATGGTTATGCCATTTGGGCTTTGTAATACTCCTTCTATATTCATGAGAGAGATGAATGATGGTTTAAGGCCTTTTCTTGATGATTGTGTGATTGTCTACTTGGATGACATTTTGATATTTAACAAATTTCGTGAAGAGCATGTTATGCATGTAAAGCAAGTTTTAGGTGTATTGAAGAAAAACAAGTTGTTTTTAAAGATGTCTAAATGTGAATTTAGAAAGACCTCACTTATTTACTTGGGACATATTATTGGAGGAGGAGAATTCAAAATTGATCCTTCCAAGGTCAAAGTCATTTTGGGTTAGCCCAAGCCCAACAATGTGACAAAGGTAAGAATTTTTTTGGGAGAAACCCAATATTGGAGAAAGTTTATTGCTAACTTCTCTTCAATTGCAACTCCAGTACATGCAGTGACAAGCATCAAACAAGTTTTCCAATGGAGAGGAAAGCAACATAAATCTTTATTGCATTGAAGGAGAATATTAGTTCAGCTCCAGTTCTTGCACTTCCTAATTTGAGACAACCATTTGAGATCCAAACAGATGCAAGTAATTATGCAATTGGAGCAATCTTGTTGCAACAAGGTAAGCCCATTTCTTTTCATTTTGAAACTTTTAATGGTGTTGTGATTGATTATCCTACTTATGATAAGGAATTGTATACATTGGTGCAAAGTGTGAAAAAATGGAAATATTATTTGTTGGGAAAAGAAACTATCATTCACACATATCATCAACCATTACAATACTTACAATCACAAACAAAGCTACAACAAGCAAGGTGATGTAGCCGCCCTACCCTCCTGGGCTTATGCGACCTCCTAGTCTAGGATCTTTCTTTATTCTGAGTTGGATCAACTCTTTGAGTTCCTCTTTGAACCCAAGTCAACTATACATAGGCCCCTTTTCCTTCTATGTGCAGGTCCTCTTAGACCCGCATGGTTTCTATGGTCATGATTTGATCATTATCAATCTACCCATCGATCGATGATTCACAACAATTGCGGGTCACCAACGTGCTCACCCTTTACGGGAGAACATTGTCCCCACAATATTAAAGTGTTCACCCGATCTCCTTTTCATGATTCCTGTTGATCTTCTGTCCTGACAAGATCAACAACTTCGGCGCATTGCAGCCTATGAACTAGCGTGTTTTCTAATTTCACCTCTTCTCCTCGCAATTATTCCCTACCGTCGATTTACCTTCTTAGATCGACGACCCTAATTTACTTCAGGTTTTCTGCATTCATAAATCTCAACTTCTCGCACTCAGCAAGCTCCTTTTGCTAAGACCCTTCTTTGTATGTGTCCTCAAGCTATGTCCTTACGCAAACACATGATTGTGGGTGCGGGCAAGAGTGGTTTGAGACCAATCCGCTTTTCGACCCACAATTCACCTCTAGCTGCCACGTATCATTTTCCCAATCCCATCGTTTGATGGCCCACTCTCATATTCTTAACATCTGAGCAAATCTTGATCTAATGGTCTAGACCTCTTCATCTCTTCGATCTTCGGCAGTCTCAGTTCTCAACTGAAACCCCACTACTATTTACCTAGAGCTTGTGATCTATTGACAAGTGTCCTCTTGCATATCGACGGATCTCGACTCTTCGGATATTCGGGATTTGGGTGTTTCAACATCTCACCTTTGCCTCCCTCTAGATCTCATGACCAGTCGACATGTATCCTTCTGGCTATCAATGGTCACGATCCTACTTTGGGTGTTTCATCTCCTCCTCATCCACAAACATCCAAATATGTGGATCTTGCACCACCTGTCTTCCTCGACGATGAACGGTCCCTGCTCACTTCGGGACTTTGACGAGTCTACTCTCCTATGCACACAATTGTTAAGTCTTGTGGACTTACCTCCGGATCCAATGGTTGTTGGTCCTCTGCACTTAGATCCAATGGATGGGATTTGTTCTTCTTCTCTACACTTCCTTTGTTTTTTGGGTGTAGATCTAACGGTCTAGGCTCCCTTCCATAATCGATCAGACAATTTTTGTCGCTCCTCCTCTTGAGATTTTGACTTCTTTCGCCTTGGGAAATTTTGTTGGTGTTCAAAGGCTTCGACCTTTTATCTTCCTCCTACGAACCCGACTATCTGGGTCTCGCTTACGCTCTTGAAAGTGTTACCTCTTCTGAGATTTAAGACTTAGCATAAATCCATCACGCATGCATTCCTTGTGTTATCCCTTCTGAGCTTGATCTCCTCAAATATTTTTATCTCCCATGCACTCCTTGAATTTCTGAGATTTCGTTAAACTTAGATCCGAAGGATTTCTTGAAAACAAATTATTCTCACCCTCATGGTGTTCTCCTTGCTTGATGCACACCTTCCAGAGCTTCTCCTTACAGAGTGTTCAATAAGTATGTCTCTTTTCGAAATCAACACAAAGTTCTTTCTATGCACTGATGAAGGTTCAACGATATCTCTCCTGACCTTTCTTCAGGTTAATTCACCTTTGTCAACGCACTCCTTGCAGACTATGTGCACTCCTTGCACTCGAAACCCAAATATGAGAAACAATTGAAACTCATACAATACTTCACCAGTTCATACATTTAGAACATGAATGACATATAAAAGCATAACGATAAACACAAATATATAAACACACCATGTGCAGGAAAAATTGTTTTTCTATTATCTATGTGTGTCTATATAGATGTTTACAAAAAACGGACTGCAACAGAGTCCCAGTTCTCTCAAGTTTCCAGCCTTCGGAAATCTCAAGTTCTCGCGCTCAGTAAGATCCTTTTGTTAAGCCCCTTCTTTGCATGTGTCCTCAGGCTGTGTCCTTACACAAACACATGATTGCGGCTGCAGGCAAGAGTGGTTTGATACCAACCCAGTTTTCTCCCCACAATCCACCTCCAACTGCCACGTATCCTTTTCCAAATATTGTGGTTTCGATTGTAGCTCACTCTCAGATTTTTAACATTTGAGCAACTCATGTCCCCGTAATGCTACAAGATCGTCGATCTCGCAATCTTGACAATACTCTCATAACTAAAGGTTCAGATTTGTGCCTTTCAAATATACGGACCAGATCTGTCCCTCCTAGATCAACGGATGGAATCTATTTGCAATTCCAGACTTCAAGGTTTTGAAATCTCAAACCGTTCCTTTTTCCGTACTTCAATCTTCCGAAGATGTTGATTTGTTGACACCTGTCCTCTGAAATCAACGGCTGTGCTCCCGCTTCGGGACATTGGCCTCCTCAACCAGATCAACGGTTCTACGACTCCCTTCTTGATCAACGATCAAGATCTTCTCCAGGTCTTCAGACCTTTCCTCCTCCGCTTTATTTCGGAGTTCTAAATATGGCACTGCGTGTCCACCTTCACATCGACGACTCTCATCACTTCGGATTTCTGGCCTTCAGAAATCTCAAATCTCAACTCTCACCTTCCCTAATGGCTTTTATCCAGAGTTGATAATCCATTGATGCATGTCTTCCTCTTGATCTAACGATCGAGGATTACTTCGAGTCTTTACTCAGAGTGCATGGATCTATGCCATGTCTCTTCTAGATCGGACGACCCAGATTCACTTCGGGTCTTCGGATTTCAGAAGTTTCAACTTTCAACCGAAACTCAAATGCATCTTACCTGAAGCTTGCGATCTTCTGCCATGTGTCCCTCTGGATCTAACGGTTCATACCTCTTCAGCTCTTCAGGCTTCGACAGTCTCAGTTCTCAACCGAAACCCCACTACAATTTACCCGGAGCTCACGATCTGTTGACAAGTGTCCTCTTGTAGATCGACGACTCTCATCTCTTCGGCTATTTGAGCTTTAGGTGTTTCAACATCTCACCTTTGCCTCCCTATGAATCTCATGACCCGCCGACACGTATCCTTCTGGCGATCAACGGTTAGGATCCTATTTCGGGTGTTTCACCTCCTCCTCGTCCACAAACTTCTAAAGATGTGGATCTTGTGCCACCTATATTCCTCGACGATGGACGGTCCCTGATCACTTCAGGAATTCGGTACTTTGATGAGTCCACTCTCCTATGCACACAAGGGTTAAGTCTTGTGCACTTACCTCCGAATCCAATAGTTGTTGGTCCTCTGCACTCAGATCCAACGGATGGGATCTGTTCTTCTCCTATGTGCTTCATTTGTTCATTGGACGTAGATCTAACGGTCCAGGCTCCCTTCCACAACTGATCAAACGATTTTTGTCGCTCCTCCTCTTGAGATTTTGACTTCTTCCACCTTCGGAAAATTTTTCGGTGTTCAAAGGCTTTGGCCTTTGAAATTCCTCCTGCGGACCTGACTATCTGGGTCTTGCTTACGCTCTTGAAAGCGTTACCTATTATGAGCTTTAGGATATAGAATAAGTCTATCAACCACGCATTCCTGGCGTTATCCCTTCTGAGTTTGATCTACTTGAAGATTTCAATCTCCCACACACTCCTTGCGTTTTTGGGATTTTGTTAAACTCAGATCCGAAGGATTTCTTGAAAATAAATTCTTCTCTCCCTCCTGACGTTCTCCTTTCTTGATGAACACCTTGCAAATATTCTCCTTACAAAGTGTTTAGTAACTTTGTCTCTTCCTGAATTCAACACAGAGTTCTTTCTATGCACTCCTTGCACTTATGTTGATGAAGTTTCAACAATATCTCTCCTGAGCTTTCTCGAGGTTAACTCACCTCCGTCAACACACTCCTTGCAGACTATGTGCACTCATTGCACTCAGAACCCAAAGATGAGAAACAATTGAAACTCATACAATACTTCACCAATTCATACATTCAGAACATGAATGACATATATAATCATAGCGATAAACACAAATACATAAACACACCATGTGCAGGAAAAACTTATTTTATATTATCTCTATGTGTTTATACAGATGTTTACAAAAACTAGACTACAACAGAGTCCCTGTTCTCTCAAGTTCTCCTAATCTAAATCTATCCTGAGTTCTACTTCTGAGACCTCTCTAAATCCTCCTAAGTATCCTAATGAAATCTGATACAAGATCTCCTTACAAAAGAGGGGCTCTATGAGCTTGTCCTCTCTCACCTAACCTCATCTATTACATTGAAGTTTTCATAAATGGCCATCTAGTCTGAATTGAACCTAGAGCCATCAACCTGTCAGCCATTAAAGGCGACCTTATCTTCTTGTTGTTCAGAGATATGGCTTGGCTTTCACTCAATATTACAACATGAATCTGTATGGGATTATATTTCAAATTTAGAAATGGGAGGGTCAATGCCTCTCCTTCTCTGAGACACGTTCTGAGGTGTTGGAATGTTGGTGCATTGTTGAGATGGAGGGATGCTCCTACATCACAAGGCACTTCATATGGATCATTTTTCTAAAACAATTCCACTTGGTTATCAGGTATAAGAAAGGAATTTATAACAAGGTTGTTGATATTCTTTCTAGTCCTATTGTTAGTGCTTCAGTTATTATGAATCATAATTCTACCATGCATGAGAGCTATGTTGAACAATATGCTTTGGATGTTGATTTTAAAGAGGTTTATGCAACTTTGTGTCATTCTAACCAAGTAGAGGAATTGGATTACCATGTGCATGATACGATTTTGTATCATCTTGTCAAGCTATGTATTACATAGGGTGAAAGAGTCAACATCATAAGGGAAGCACATTCTTCTCTTATTGTTGGCCACTTCGGTGTAGCCAAGACGATGGCTAATTTGCAAAGGTATTTCTATTGGCCTAAAATGAATGAAAGTGTTTCAAGATATGTAAGAGTATGTTTTTTATGTGCTACAAGTAAGCCTAACAATAAAAATTTGGGTTTCTATACTCCACTTTTGGTTCCTTATCGTCCTTGGGAAAGCATTTCCATGGACTTTGTAGGAGGTCTACCTATGTCTAAAAAGAATCATGATTATATTTATGTTGTGGTTGACCATTTCAACAAAATGTGTATTTTGATGCCTTGTAAGAAGCATGTTACAGCTGAGGAAATGTCACAAATGTTCTTTCAACATGTTTGGGTACATTTTGGGTTTCCCAAATCCATTATTTCTGATCGAGATTCTCGATTTATTGGGAACTTTTGGTCAAGGTTATGGACACTCATGGACACCAAGCTGAAAAAGAGCACAACTTTTCATCCACAAATTGATGGTCAAACTAAAGTGGTGAATAGAATAGTAGTACATCTTCTTCATGGTTATTACAACAAATATCCTAAGCTTTGGGATGAGCACCTACACTACATTCAAAATGATTATAACCGGGCTAAACACTCTTCGACTCAAACATCTCCATTTGAGGCATGTTTTGGTTATTTTCCAAAATATCCTTTAGATTTTATCTTTGGGAAGGATATTTGTATTAATGGTGATTATGACATTGATAGAGAAAATAAGTTCATTGAACAAATTCAGTTGGTGCATCAAATGGAACAAGAACAGTTGGAAAAGAGCTAAGACAAATACAAGACAAGACATGGAAAGCATCGTGTTGATCAGAGTTTCCAAGTTGTAGATGAAGTTTGGATTTACATTAACAAGGAGAGGTTTAAAGGAGAAGGTAAAAAAAATGTATGCGGTCATTAATGTTGACAATTTGAGATTGTATGAGCCTCCTTTGATTGATGATCAAGGAGAGAATGTTTAGATTCCTTCCTTAGATTAATTCTCGCAAGAATATCTTTCAGAATTGCATGAGGATACAATCCTTGATAGGAGGATAAGAACTTCAAAACGAGGGAATGTGGAATACCTTTGTGTTGGTGTTAAAGGCGAAAATTCAAGCAAAAATAGATGGATTGAGGTTCAAAAGGTTAGGGAACTGTACCCTCATTTTCAGATAGACTGGAATTAATCTTTTGGAAGTCCAAAACCTTCCCAATGGGAAGGAGTAATCTAGGGGATCAAAATATGCTCAAAAATCAAATTGCTCGGAATTTCTCTAAAATGGATGCATGGCATAGATCCCATCCTCGCAAACCAAACGCAACTTGAATGGTATTAAACAAACATCGTATGCGAGAGATATCACATCCTGTCCAGTTTGTTAAATAGGCAAAAAACACATGTTCATTGTATAGTCTGTATAGTATGACTGTGCAAACCGTACTGCTAACATGGCATGGGACCGTATAGGACCTGTGGCAGGTGTTGAGTTGTCAAGTGATGACGTGGAAGAGTATGGCATGGTAGGTGAGTTCGCAGCCGGGTTACGTAGACCTATCTAGCGTTGACACATGTCATTTGGTGGAGAATGGGAAGGTGTCACGTGGCACCTCGTCGTTGGTTATTGGTGTAAAATTTTATAGAGTCCACGGGGGTCGAACACGAGACCTCTATGTATGGAAGAGTGTTGGTGTAAGCCGGGCCACCAACCTTCCTATCGATTAGTTCTTAACTATATACCTTAGACTTTGTGTTTAAGTTTGAACTTCGGTTAGCGTGGGCAGAAAAAAGGGTCAGGGCTTAGCCCCAACCCTCGGTCACATATACCTAACCACTCAACACATGACCACCAACGCAGTTTAACTATACCATCTGACCAACACCATTATCCAACAGTCAAGCCACGAGCGTCAGATCCAACAGCGCAAGAAAATAGGTCGGTGCCATGCAACATGGAGGCCATACGACCAGGATCTTCGATGGTTAAGGCGCTTGGTGTACTAACGATGTGATAGTTTGCCACCATTTGTAGAACGGGCACGCATGTTGGGTTTTTGGCACGTGAAACGTGCGGGAGCTAGGTTGGTCACACACATGTCCGTTTTGGCGAGCAGAGACGAAAAGCTATTGGGGAAGAGACGACAAGCTATTGGGGAAAAACATCCAGAGTTGTATTTTTCTCAGCTTTTGGCCAAACTAATTGTAGGAAGAGCCCATCTAGGGGTTTTTGGACATTGTTGAGCCATTGAATCCATTTATTTTTCATTTTGAGCATTGTAAAGCACTAATTTTGACACTTTGAGCATTAATGAAAATGATTCACTAGAAGTTTGACCAGGAGATGTAGCCCAAGAGAGGGGTGAAATCCTTTGCCATTTTAGTGTGTTAATGTGTTTCTTTTTTATGGTTGTTATGTCTTTTTATGCTGCTCATATTTAAGTAAAAAAACTCATTAAGTTTATGTGTTTGTAACTTGATCTTATTGCCCAAGAACATACAAATTACACTTGGAATTTTAAAGATACACAAGCCTTCTTCATTTTCAAATCACCTTTAGGGTGACACACAACCACACATTAAAAATCTTGTTGAGACATCCATGGTATGGCGGCCTCACAATATTGGGCCACGTCTTAACTTCACATCGACCACCCATCTCGCATGTAACTCTATGTAAGTTCTGCAAGGTAAGGTACCAAATTTTAATGGGCTCGAGGTATCCTCGTCTATGAGGTCGGAAAGAATTTCAGTTTTTCTCTTATCGTTTTCATTTTGAGGTTTCTACTTTGTTTTTGCTTGGCTCTGGATTTCTGAGGTTTAATACACTTCATTTTTCTTTGATTCTTCTTCTAAATGCAATTCAGCAGAGACATGCTCTTTTCTCCCCATCTTATTAACAAATGATTCTACTAAATTCTTGTCAGGTGAGTTATTTACTTTCAAAAATCAAGGAAAAAATTATTTACTATGTATATGCGTTCCTGAGCGGTCGCCATTATCCTTTCTTGTAAATCCATGACACGATAACGATTTATTTTTCTTAGGGTTTATGATAGTGTATCCCTTTGTCTATAGACAAATCAATAAACATAAATTAGTAATTATTATCTATTCTTTACATTTGCACGATCTTATGTTTCATCATTTGGGGCGAGAGCTAACCCAAGCCTTATTAATGAATATTTTTACTCTTATAGTTTGTTTATATATATATATATATATATATATATATATATAAGATGTTG
>JZKD02S1833671.1:1160095-1191363 GCA_000966675.3 Picea glauca | reverse complement strand
TCATGTCTTATAAAAGAGGAACTTAATATCATTATTCTAGAGATATGTTGTGGAATAGTATCACCCATCGGGGGCACATTGTTCTTCTTTATGTCGTACTTGACTGTGGTCGTTTTGTTGTTTGTGCTGTGGAGTCGGGTGGGATGTAGATACCTCCATGTTCCTCAGAACAGTCGCCAGCCCTGAGACCTTAAATGGTTAAAGACGATGGGAAACCGGGCTTGAGCGTTGCTTATGTGTCTTGGAGGTCCTAACCTTGCAGGGTAGGACGGGCGGGAGGTCAGTCGTATTTAGTGGTCAGATTTACCTTGCGCTGAGTGTCTGAAGTGCGCACCCTTGCCTATGGTTGTGTTGTGATGGTTCTCTTCGAGGCGTTCAGTGTTCTTGTGATGAACCTCGTGTTGAGTCTTGTTGTGAGTCAAGTGTCATCGTACCGTTCATGGTGTTGCTACTTCCACACGCGCACACACCTTCAAAACAAAACAAAAAAAAAAAAAAAAAAAATGTTTTGCACCTGTGTACTAGAACGGCTATCGTAACGAGGCGGTTCGTTACAGGTGCACTTATTTTCTTACATGCTCTCATCGTAACTCCACCCAGCGCATTACTGGACATGAAAACTTTAATCAAGTCAGCCTTAACAAATACATCCCCCTGTTCTTAGTGCACCCCATTAAACCAAATAACATGACCAACCCTGCACCTCCATACATGGCTCCCCTGCTCCAAGAATTTGGAAATGTCTTCACTCAACCCACTGGGTTTCCCTCATCTCGGTCTATTGATCAGACGATTGATCTCATTCCTAGTGCTTCTTTTCCCAATGCCCCATCCTATCTTCTCACATTGAGAGAGGTTGATGATATAGAACACCAAATTAGCCAAATTTTGAACCTAGACCATATTCAACTTTCATTGTTGTCTTACGTGTCTCAATATTTATTATTCCCAAAAAGGACACCTCTAAATGGTGTCTTGTGACCAACTACCATGATCTTAATATTGCTACAGTTAAATATCGCTACCCACTACAACGGATTGAGGATTTGATTGACCACTTACAAGGGGCATGTTTCTTCACTAAGATGGATTTGACAACTGGCTACCATCAAGTGTGCATGAATGTAGAATACACATGGAAGACCACTTTCAAGACAAAGTTTGGGTTTTTTTAGTCATTGGTAATGCCATTTGGGCTGAAAAATGTGTTGACAACCTTTATGCACTTAATTAATGATATATTTCGACCACAATTGGGTAATTTTATTGTTATATGTCTGGATGATATATTGGTTTTTAGTAAGTCATGGGAAGAGCATCTTCAGCATGTCTGGAACGTCCTTGAGCTCCTTGGGGCACATAATCAAGTCAGGTAAAAGAGAAGAAGTCATATTTTGGACATACCTCAGTTCAATATTTGGGTTTCATTTTTGACACAATAGGGGTGCACCTAAATCCATCTTGGGAACAGGTTTTTGCACAATGTCCAGTGCCCTCTAATGTGAATGACCTCAAAAGTTTCATGGGAGGTATTAACTTCTACTAGAAATTTGTCTCCCGTTTTTCTCAATTGGCTCACCCTCTTCACCAGTTATCCAATCATGCAAAGTTTACTTGGAATAGAGAGGTTGATCTCCACTTTGTCAATCTCAAGATAGCATTATGCTCTACCCCTGTTCTTCATTTGTTGTATATGACTCAACCTTTTGATATTACAATAGATGCATCTCAGTTCCCCATTGGAGTTGTTCTTAAACATGGTGGTCACCTAATGGCATACCATTCAAATACTCTTGTTGAGGCAAAATCTAATTACAACACCTATGACAAGGACTTCTATAGTTTTGTGGAAGCATTGAAGTAGTGGCACCATTATTTTTTCATAAAGAACATTTTTTCATACAAATCATCACCCCTTAATCTTCATCAATTTGTAGAGTAAGATTAAAGAGTTGAAGTGGGAAACATATATTCAACAGTTCCATCTCGTAATCAAATATAACAAGGGTAGCACTAACAATATGGTTGAGTTGTTAAGTCAACCACCTATTCAATTCCTCCACATTTTAGCAGTGCGTTGTGCAACATATGATGCCTAGAAGAATAGGTATGCAACATATTTGTGTTTTGGGGAAACTTGGTGATCATTGCAACAACCTACAATATTCAACCATAATCTCTTTCCAGATTACAATATCCATGATAGTTGGTTCTACAAACTCAACCAACTATATGTTCCATATCCCAAAGATCATCTTATTCTCATCCGAGAAGCACACGCCTCCACGTCTGGGGGGTATTTTTACATAGTCAAGGCTATCCTCAATATCTAGATCCACTTCTACTAGCTTGCACTACCCAAACATGTGGAGAAAAACATTCTCTCTTATTCTCTTTGTTCACAAAGTAAGCCATCCAACCACAAGCATGGTTTGTACCAGCCTTTACCAGTGCCCTCTCGTCCTTGGGAATCCATTTCACTGAATTTTCTTAGTGGTCTTCCTACTACTCTCTACAAACATGACGCTATTTGGGTAGTCATTTGGCATTTTTCTAAGATGGATCTTTTCTTCCCCTGTCTTAAGACTACCTCTAATGTTGAGACCACATACCTCTTCTTCCATCATATTTGTTCTCACTTCGGATTTCATAGTAACATTATTTCTGATAGGGATGCTTGCTTCCACAACACCTTCTAGTGTACTCTTTAATCATTTCTAGGTTTCCAACTTAATTTTTCCACTGTCTTTCATCCCTAGTCCAACGAACAAAAAAAATTTGTTAATCGTACTCTGGTCGACTCCCTTCATAGTTATTTTGAAAAAAATAAACAATGGGACTCATATATGGATATCATAATACATAGTTACAATCGGGCCATGCACTCCTCCACTGATTTATCCCCCTTCCAAATGTGTCTTGGGTTTCATCCCCTTGCACCCTCATAGATACCTCTCATTCTCGACCCTTATGGGTCTACACGCCAGCAATAGAAAAAAACAATCAATGCATAATTTTATCCAAAATATAACACAATGTCATACCCGAGTAGCAACTGCCTTGCAAGCAACCCAAGAACATACAAAATAGAGGCATGACAAGCATCACATGCAATTTTCCTTTGACTCGGGAGATCGTGTGTGGCTATTTCTTGAAAAGCGCCACTTCAAAGGCCACTACCATAAACTCCACCCACTGTGTTATGTCCCATACACTGTTCTGGAATGAATTGGTGAGAATGCGTATCACCTGGACTTTCCTTCACAACTCAGCATCCAGAATGTGCTCGATGTGAACAATCTCAAGTCGTTCGAACCACCTCTCCTTGAAGAAGCAATAACATTTCGACATCCCACGCATAACATTCCATATTTTCATCTACCTCTAATCATTGATAAAATTCCTTACTCCAAGACTAGAACAACTCACCATCAACAATATCTTTCATATCTTATGGGTCAAAAGGGACAAACACTAGCTCAGGCCAAATTGATGTCTATAGAGGCATTGTAGCGTAATTCCCCTCATTTGTTGGCATAATCAGGGACACTTCTAGATCTAAACAGGGAGGAATTGGTCCACCAAGAAGTGTGCACCACTTCCTTGGCCACATAGGATGAGGGGGAACTACATAATTAGTGTTGTGGGGATTTCAACAATTTCTTTGCAAGCCTTTAGTTTACTTCTGTTGTTTCTATTGTAGTCATTTAGCTTGCTTCATCGATTTTTGTTGCAAGCCTTTAGTTTTCTTCAAAAAAATTTATCGCAAACATCTAATAACGAGAAGGAAAAAGTATCGTTTCTTATAGAAGGCACTCGTATCTCAATCAATGAAGTTGATGGTAATTTTATGTTCTAATATTGTTTCCTCTATTTGCTTGTATGATATATTTTTCCTCTGTTCTGCAATGTCTAAGTTATCTCTTCACTATGCATTGAGTTTTTGTGTGCATTTTTCATATCTGCATTGCAAATCAAAATAGCTATAGAAGAGAAATAACTGATAATCAAATTTGGAAAATCAATATTATGGTGTGTATTTGGAACCCTCTTTCATAATACTATAAAAAATCATAGCTAGACAAGTGGCCATTGCCCATATTCTCAATCCAATTTGTGTTTGAATTATCATAATTGTTATGTTACTATAATCTACACTTGATATAGGTGAAAATTGGTGGCTACCCACCTATTCCACTGGCTCAAAACATGGGTTTCCACCTTGGCAATTTTTCTATTGTTTTTTGGGTCCTCAACTTCCGGGGTCAATTTGAGGCCCTAAATGATGGTTTTTGGGCACGACAATGCCCATATGATAGCTAAAGGCATTTTATGGGCCAAATAGAATCTGTAATCCTCGGCTAGACCTTTTCGACAAGGTATAGAACGCCCCAAACAAAGATTGTATTCAAAAGTTACAGCCTTGGGAGGTTGACGTACCAACTACCCCCATGGGGGCCCGCAAACCTTTTGGAATTTCATCTTTTGTGGTTAGGGTTTTGGATTTTATTTATGTTAAAAATACTTTTGGAGCCTTATTGTAAACATCATCATCTTCTTGCAAATGAGAATAGCCATCGCATCTCTTCTCAGAGATAAGTTGTCACCATTCTAGTGAGTCATTCACTCTGTAATTTTACATTTTTTGTACATTCTCTCATTAATAAAATTGTGCATTATTGTATCTCTGTGTTTATTGCAATATCTCTATAAATTTCATTGTTATATATCTACCTTCATTTCACTCTCAAAAAAATCTAGATCATTGGTATCAGAGCAGGATACTCCTTTTTGTTTCTTATGCATGTCCCCGACAAGGTCAGTGTATAGAGATTTGGGTCTCAATCTAATTTCCCTTGATGAAAACCACTCTCACCATCCCAAGCGGCCTCCCATGGTGGAAGAGAAGAGATACGAGGGAACAAAATATCCCATCAAGCTTTTGCTCGGAGAAGCCTTCGCACAACATAGGAACGAGATGTTGGAAATTTTTTCCCAAATCCTTCAACGATTGTCGATAATAATAGGCACATATTCATCAAGAAGTCGGTTTGGAGATGATACCACATTCAAGGTACAAATTAATTTTGATATTCCTGTATTTAAAGGTCAAATCAATGCAAATAATTTGGAAAAATGGTTAAATTTGTTAGAAGGTTAACTCTCTGTTCACAATTTTTTCCAACAAATAAAAGATCACCTTTTTGCTCCTTAAGGCTCTCCCTCATGTCAAACATTGGTGGGAAACTTACTCAGAGAAAAATTTCACAGAGGATTTTGGAATATTTCGGGTTGATCCCACATGGGAATTTTTTATGGATGCGGTGAAGGAGAAATATTTCCCTGTGGGAAACTATGATGACCAATACATGAGATGGACCAAACTACATCAAAAGAGGGACCAAACAGTGTTGGAGTTCACAAATACCTTCCATACCTTGCACGGCAATCTAGGTATCAAAGTCTCTAAGAAACATTTGATTCTGAAATATCGTGGCGCTCTGCACAGATACATATAAACCGAAATGGAGTTTTTGGACATCTCATCACTGGGAGCTGCTTATAAATATGTTGTCAAAATCAAGAAAAAATTTAAGCAGCAAAACAAGCGGGAATTTGTGTTTTCAAATCTGCAACAACCAAAGTATGGTAAAGGTAAACCTAATCCCAAAAATAACCAACCTCAAGACAACCAGTCCAAGACACAGCAAAATAAGAGCAACAGGAAGACAAAGAAGGACAGTGGGAAGTGGTGTGGATTCCAAAAAATCTCTTGTCACAACACTGATGAATTTCGCTCAAAACATTCATTGTTAGCTAACCTCAAAGAAATAGAGACAAGCCCTGACTCAGACTCTGATTCATACAATAATAAAGGGAGAAAAATAATTGATGCAAAACCCACTGCTATTGTTGCAACTGCAACAATCCAACTAGAAGAACGAGAGGATCCTAAGGAGGGGGAGCACCTTTTCCATTCAAAGATGTGGGTGAAGGGGACCCCGTTGCATTTTATTGTTGATAGTGGAATCCATAAAAACTTCATCTCAACAGAGGTCATCAAACATTTGGATTTTCTGAAAACACCACACCCACAACCATACAACATCAGATGGCTTCACTAGTGATGAGATCTTCATGTCGGCCAACAGTGTCTCATGTCATAAGACATCAATCCCTTCAAGGATGAGGTACTATGTGATGTTTCCTCGCTGGAATTTTGTGATGTTCTGTTAGGCTAGTCATATATGTGGAAGTGTCATGTTATTTATGAGTCTTGACCTTGTAGCACCATTGTTACTCTGGGGGGCCAACTCTACAGGATATCATAGGTAGTTATGACTATTATCCCCACAAAATAGTGTCGCAAAGTAATCTCACATACCACAAAGTTTATCCTTTTCACAATCCAATCATAAGGAAAACTAAAGGACACTGCAACCACTGCATCCTTGGCCCAATACCTTTCAATCCAGCAGAAGCAGATCAACACGATTGTATAAGAGTAGAAATATATTCTTACTACACCTACGGGGGTGCCTCCACACTATCCAGTCAGACGGAGTTATAACAAATCCCTTCATGCTCTTCATGTTGTAGCTTCACCAACAGAGTCCTCCCACACTCTGAAAAATCATGCATCCAGATTGGCAAAATAGATCCAACCCCTCCAACAATAGGTTCATAACAACCTTCAACAAGCTAAGCAGGGAAACTTCTTCAACAAGGAAAGTAGCTTACCAAGGTTCAAATTCAGCAAAAGATTCCCTGGGAACTTGATGCAATGGATACCATTTCTTACTAAGGGGGGAGTATTAATCCAGGTGGAAATCAGTGGCCACCCACCTATTCCACTGGCTCAAAACATGGGTTTCCACCTTGGCAGTTTTTCTAAGGTTTTTTGGGTCCTAAACGTTTGGGGTCGTTTTGAGGCCCTAAACGATATTTTTTTGTCACGACAGGAACCAAATGATAATTAGAGGGATAGTCTAGGCCAAACAGAATATGTACTCCTCAGATATACCATTCCAACGAGGTATAGAACTCCCCAAATAGATATTGCATGCCAAAGTTATGCCCTTGGGAAGTTGACGTACCAACTACACCCATCGGGGCTCGTAAACCTTTTGGTGTTTCATCTTCCGATGTTAGGGTTTTGGATTTTATTTATGTTAAAAGGGACTTTGGAGCCTCATTGTAAACGTCATTGTCTTCTTGCGAATGAGCATAGCCATCACATCTATTCACCAAGATAAGCTGCCACCATTCTAGTGAGTCATTCACTCTGTAATTACTCATGTAATTTTACATTTCCAGTACATTCTCTCATTAAAAAAATTGTGCATTATTGTATCTTTTTGTTTATTGCAATATCTATGTATATTTCATTGTTATATCATTGCCTTTATTTCATTCTCAAAATAATCTGGATCAACACTTGCATCCCTTTATTCTTCTCTTACCCTTCAATGCTCATTCCTTTTCTCACCCAAGACATCCCACCTGCTACTACGCTTGCATCCCAATCATAGCCTAACCTGTTAATCCTAATAATGCCAATATCAATGCAGATGCTTAGAATTGGGGGTCTTTTTGTACTAGTTTGCATGGCTTGTTTTCTCCATCTTCATAACTACAAAATAAGCTCAGCTAGGGTGTCCAATAAGGTCTTCTCAATGAAACCATTTCTTCCCATCCATTCAACACTCTCTTGTAGGTGTCTCCAATGAGGTATTCTTGGCAAGGGCTTTCTTATAGCCGTGAAAGAAAGGAATTTGAGGTGCACATCTATTTATCTATTCAAACTTCAAGGTACAGATCAAAAGTACAATCACCATAAATAGCTTACATGCTCATTAACATACATGCTCAAACACTAACACTATGCATCCCTATCATCTCTATTAACAATGCAAACATTGATCCCCATGTTAAACTAAATGATAAAAGGACATGATCAAATTTGAAGGGATACTCTTAATTTCAAGTTGAAGGTTATATATTCATTCAACCCTTCCATGATGAAATGTTGAGAAAGTAGTTGTACTTCAATTTAAAAGAGTAAACTAGGTACACACTTCAAAAAAATTATTATAAATAAAATATTTTCCTTCCAATTATTTAAAATGTTAAAAATTAATGAGCCTATATAAGATGAAATTTCAATAGAAAATAATAATAAACACACTCTGTAATTTCAGTTATAACATTTAAATGAGTTATATACAGTAAAGTTAATAAAAATTTATAACCATTGAGCCCCATTTTATTTGGAGGAATTTTAAAGTGTTAAAAATGATAATATACATCTTACACAATCACCAAATCAAACATTTTTTTGAACACATATACGAGAGGATGTAATATGTCTATCCATATGATGCATGAGCATACCCCATTTGTGGTTAACCATGGGAGTCATGTTCACTCTAGATCTCATTAGAGAATAATAAATTGTAGTAGATCTTGAGCTATTTGTTCAAGGGTGACAATTTTATCAAAATACTATAAAAACAATAAAGAGACCCTACTTGTATTATAGGCCTTTACGAACATCACAATTTAGCATGATTGCTTTCATTTCTTATTAATTAGGTTAATATCTTTATGATTTGTAGCTTCCCAAGATCCATCGAAACACAAAACTAAAGAAGATTACTCATGAAGACCACTAAGCATGTTAATTTTATTGAGGATATTCATTTCACACTTTATCTCTCAAACTATGTGAAAATGCATAAAATAGTGGGATGTTAGTTCACATATAATCCCTCAAGCATAAGCTTTATGATAATAAAAATTATGTTACCTTCTCCCTACCTTTCTTAAGAATTCCACCCAACTTAAAAAATGTTGTTCTAAGCATTATTGCTACAAATGATAAGTCTCATTCATCTTGGGCTTGGGATGAGATAGGGTGAAAAAGAGCTATGGGGAATTCTCAAAATATTTGCAAAGTATTGTCACACTGATATCAATGTTGCTAGAAAAAGGAAGAAGAAAGTCAAAGAGTGATAAATAAAGATGCATGGAATGAAGAAAAGGGGAATGATTATTTTGGAAAACAAATGAGTAGGATTTGATGATGCTATAAATTGAATTAACATAATCACATTTCTCATTGTTGTAATATCAATTTTAGGTTTTGTGATGTTGACAAGATTGAATTTGTGTAAGTTCATATCTCAACTTAATCAAGAACATACAAGTTAGAAAATTTCACCAAGCTTAATAGAGTTTTTAATCCCAAACATAATGATTAAATAGTTTCATGAAACAAAGAAACGTTATGCATTATCTTTATGATGAGTTTGACCAAACTTATACAAGATTGGTAGATAGTTCATGCATTTGCATTAAATTCTTAGTTATGTGTTTTGTTCCCATTATCTATTGTATTTGTGGGGATTCCATGAATAACATACTAAGTGTTTGAGAGGCCTCTCAATGTGCTAAAATAATAATCATATAAGATACCAAAGCTATAACCATGTCATGAATTTTAAAAAGTTAACAAACAGAAATATGAATGCAAGAAAATAACTATGAACCAACATGTTCAATACTATTAGTGAGATGGAATATGTAAACATGAAAAAAAAAAGATGACTCGATTTCCTTGGGTTTGCTTAGTGTCTATTGTTTTCTCTTAAAAATTGACTTTCAACAACTCAATTGTAATTGTAATTAATTTTACTAATAGGCTCCACATCTCATTAAAATTTACATCCATAATACATGTCTAATTGTTTTGGTTTTTTTACAAAGCCAAGAATGGAGGCAAATATAAGAAAGAAAATGCTATAATGGTGATTTTGGGATTCAAAAACATGAAGTATGTGAGTTAAATGTGAATCCAATTGCCATATTGACAAGAATTGACAAAGCTCATAACACATGAATTCAAATACACATTAATTCAAATGGATATTCACAAAGACAAGTTGTCTAAAATTCTTTGAGAAGTTTTCATTAAATAACACATAAAATAGTGCATACACCAATAATATTTTTGAAGAGTACAATATGGAATGATGTAGGGGAATAGATAAGAGCCAACTAAAATAGAGATGATTTTTGTCTTTAGATGTCAAAGGCAAGTATTGTGTGATGAACCAATCCTCATTTACCAACCAAGCATTGAAAATCTGGACATTGATGGGTTATTGAAAATCTCACTCTTCTTATGATATTTTATGATATTTTTTGTTGTTTCAAAATTTTACATTTCTTTTTAAAAATATTTTTTGAATTACCTTCTAAAATGGGTTTAAACCTCTTGACAGAACTCATCAAAAAGTCTCATACACTCTAGAGTGTGTTGTTCATAATATTTATAAACTAAACCTTTAGTATTTTATTTTTTCCAACTAATTAAGATGGAAAATTAAGAAACATTTATTTCATCCATCCACCCTCAATTTAAATTTGGCATTTGCGCAGCCGGCTGGTTTACAAAACTAGCTTTGTAAGTTTCGTTTCAATTTCTGTTTATTTTTGCAGAGTTTTCCTTCATCAATCGAGCAACATAATAACTTTACAAAATCATTAAGTTGCTTTCCCTGTTTACTTAAAGTTATTATCAGTTAGCTTCAAATGCAACGAAAATTTTCAAATAGGTAAGTCATGCAAGTTTTAAACCTACCCAGTAATATGTTCAAGACTTTAAAACTGTATTTATTTATGAAGATACAATCACACACATGTTTCAATAACATAAAGTAACTTCTGAAATTCTTTATCATAGAAGATATGTCAAATTAAACGTATGCAATTTTGTTGTAGACAGTTTTGAAGCTTAAAAAAGTGGTTCTTACTAATAGTTTTCTGAAAATTATAAAAATAATTAATTGATGTGTGTTTATTTATAGGATGCGAGTGACAATCCTGTGATGTTCAATATGGTAGTGGTGGAATCCGTAGATATTTTGGCTCGAGATTATGTGTACGGAGGGGTGCAATCTCTCGGCTCTAGGTTGTGTGTACGGAGCTGGTGCAATATCTCCATTTTTGCCTCAAGATTACGTGTATGTAAGTGATGCAATCCCTCGATTTTTTGGCCTTAGATTATGTTTCAGTTACCTCATTGAAAAAGAGAATGTAACAGTTCGGAACATTGTAAAATATTAGGTTTAAAAATAACTAAAAGTTTAATTTTGTGGAGGTCAATACTGTGTTGGGAAATTTCTGTCCACAAACAAATGACTAACTATATTTTGATTATTAAAGATATTTTCAATATCGATCATTTGTAAATTATACAAGTATTGATCATTTGCAAATTATATACGTATGAAATTGTATTTCTTTCATTATTAATTTTCTTATAATTTATGAATATTGTTTTATTAATTTTCTTATAATTTATTAATATTGCTTTACATCTAATCCTAGAAATGTAGGACAGTCAATGATCCTGAATAGCTGTTTCTTAACCACAGACTAGTCCCATATGTTAGTCCCACATATTACAAACAAACTAACAAACAAAAAAATATTGCTTTACATCTTATAAAATAAATGTTAATAACTAGATAATAATACTTTATTAAATATTATTTTCAATATAATAATAAATATAAATATGAAAGTTATTAAAATTATATTATATTGTATTATGTTTATTTTTTATTATTTAATAAATACTTTTTAAAATGAACATATATCTTACTCGAAATTAGATAAACTACTTATCATAAAATTCAAACTAACTTATATAGAAATATAAATAAAACTGGCTTAAAATCAAAATATAATATCTAAGTTTCTTTACAGACTATGCAAAAATAGAGTAGAACTGTTTACTGTATCGGAAAACGGTGACTTTAACTATATAAAATTTACGAAACTTATGTTATCATTATTTTTTATATTAAAACAATTTTTAAAATAAACATGTATATATTTTTTAAAGTTATAGAAATTAGAAGAAAATTAAAACCAACATTGATAAAATTATAAATAGAACGGGATTAAAATCAAAATAAAATATCGAAGTTTCTTTACCACTATGCAAAATTATAGCAGAATAGTTGACTGTATGGGAAAACGGCGGTTTCCATGCTTCCAAATCAGACATGAACGTTCATGCCTTCAGGGTTGATATGACGTTATTTGCAGCATAATTACTTGTCATTTCCATCAAAGTGGGATACACTTTTCAGATTCCTCTTTCATTCATATTATGGGGTAGTATAAACTTTTTAGGTTTTTCAGATTCCTCTTTTATTCTTATTTATTTATTTTTATATAAATTTTTTTAACTTTATATTGTTTAAATAGTGTTTTTAAATGTATAAATTAATTTAATTTTTTTAGTGTTTTTAATACATAAATTAATTCAATTTTATTGAAAATTTTAAAAACACCAAAACTATCAATTACTAAAATTTGTAATTTTTTACTATATACAAAAAGTTAAATTAAATTAAAAAACCAAAAAAGTTACATAATTTTTTTAAACATCTCCTTACCTCTATTTAATTAGATGTTTGGTTTGGTAGTGATGTAAAATACATTACTATTATTATATAACTTATTCTTAGATTTTAAAAACTAAGAATAAATATATATATTTAAGGTTATGTTGATAATGAAGCTATTAGAAATGCATATATTGATCTTCATAGGAGAGATTTTGTTCTGGTACTAATGCAATTTGAAATTGATGCATATATATGGGGGATTTGAAACACAATTGCTTATTGATTGATTTGCATTAAAAATCGTTCACTAAAAAGTGGTAGGGCTTTTTTTCAATTAGTAATTATTTGATAATTACGCCGAAAGGCTATACCTATTGACAATGGGCAGAATTAATGATCTTTTAACCTTATTTAACTTTAAACCCTAATCTGATGGCTATGCATTGAAGATGCTGGCATATTCTTAGTCGTCCTCCAAAATCAATGGATCAGATTTATTGTTCATAACTTTCTTGCATTTATCAAGGCATCTGTTAACATGTTTACTTTTTAACATTTATCATGTAATTGCCACGTTTAAATTACCTGAAGCGTTCAATATTTATCATGTAATTGCCACGTTTAAATTACTGAAGCGTTTAAATTCCTGAAGCGTTCAATATTTAAATTCCTGAAGCGTTTGCGTTCAATATTTAAATTCTTGAAGCGTTTAAATTCCTAAAGCGTTCAATATTTATCATGTAATTGCCACATTTAAATTCCTGAAGCGTTCAATATTTATTGTGTGCGTTCAATATTTATAGTGTGCGTTTAAATTCCTGAAGCGTTCAATATTTATCATGTAATTGCCACGTTTAAATTCCTGAAACGTTCAATATTTAGTTCGTTATCGTGTGCTTGGCGTGAATGTGTTTTCACATGCGTGAATGCATGGATTTTCACAAAAAGTTTAACAACCGTAAGCCTTTCGGTGTTTACCAGCCTCGACTTAGAGGCTGTGCTAGTAAGTAAGAATGTTGAATAAATTGCAGGTAAATGGATTGGGGGGTTGCAGATCAACACAAAGAAATTATAAAACTCCCGAAACTGAATTTGATAATAGCTACACCACTTATTAAATTGATTAACTTGCAGTTTAACCTTGTCACTATATATAAAGATACTATATCTCATAAATATATAAATATCAAACATTATCCATCCCCGAGGGAGTTTGTGAAGCAGCAAAGATGTAATTGATGTGCATGATTGCAAGTCAATACAACAAATATTATATATATTTGTTGTGTTGGTATGTAATCAATCTTTCTAACTTCTTAACTCAATAAAAGTATGGTGATTTTGGAAAGCTTCTTTTAATGCTTTTTTAAAACAGAAACAAAATTTTAAAGGATCACAAGTAATCACTTACCCTCTTAAGGTCCGATAGACCAATTAAGTCTTAGTAAAAGTTAATCATCATCATCATCATCATTAACCAAATATTCCTCTGTATATAAATTTCACGTATATTAACCATTATTAACCATTAGAAATTCACAATTTGTACGCACTTGTATAAATCTTTATCAATATATAAATTTCAGTACACAAGGAACGAATTCATCATTAAAAACTCGTTGATTGGAAGCAACATTGGTGCTGCATTAATGACATCAATTTTGTTTAGATTAATTTCTGTGTTGACGAGGTGATATGATGTTTCAAGTTACAGAAGAGCTGTAATAAGTCAATGAATTTTCACTCCAGATGAGGTGATATGATGTTTTAAGTTTTAGAAAATTAAAAGTACTGTCTGCCCCCACACATATATATGAAATCGTCTCAAAGCATTAGAGAGATTTCAGTTACTAATACAACGGAGTAATTGTATTGGATTACTGTAGCTCGCTGGCGAAGGAGTGGCCATCTCTGTTCTCGTCACAGCACCTGCTAGACATCGTATTGTAAGGAAGTCTGCCAATATAGCTCTCAAATTAGTACTAAAATAGGATAAATGTAGACCAAAAAAAGGCGATGGTTTGCGTACCCAAGATGCAATTGAGTTTCTGGTACCGATGCACGGATAAACAAATCTGGTGCTGAAGTGGAGGAATCGCCTGTAGTATTGAACTGAGACACGACCATCACGTTATGTAGATCATGTTATCGAGATCCTATACTGAAAAATATATTCATCTTAATACAATTTCGAGCTTCAAGAATCGCCTGTAGTACTCAACTGAGACACGGCCATCACGTTAAGTATATCATTATCGAGATACTTGAAATTATATTCATCTCAATAGAATTTTTAGTTTCAAGAAAGTACTACCTTTGTATGAAGTTCAGTATTCTCCTCTTCCAAAGAGCGTACCTATCACAACAATGAGATACTTGAAATTATATTCATGTCAATAGAATTTTTAGTTTCAAGAAAGTAGTACCTTTGTATGAAGTTCAGTATTCTCCTCTTCCAAAGAGCGTACCTATCACAACAATGACGACGACAAAAACGTTCAAGTGTCTCTATAATCTTCCGTTGTACTATTATCTTCTATAAAATCTTCTCAGGTTTTCGGAATCACTAAGTACAGCAAGCTGGAGTGGCAATCTTTATCGATTCGTCTATTTGCATAATTTATACCAATTTTTAAGTGTCTTGCCCGCAAGATACATTGAATGTACAAAAAATCGAAAAAGTAATTTAAGAAACAATTTGTTGCAGACAGAATATGGTACCAAGTTTACAGTAGATGTCTATAACATCAATAAAATAGATTTCTATAATATTTTTGCTCAATTGAAAAAAGACACTGATATGATGATGCTGGTACAAACTTCGTGTACCCTTCCTCTTTTATGTATGTGAAAACACAAAATATATGCAATAACATCGAAATTGGCAATCTGAAAGGACTTAATAATAAAAAATGAAATTAGCAATATGAAATGACTTAATAATAAAAAATGAAGAAAGGAAAACTGCATTGGCAGCATACATGAAGAATATAAAAACAAAGTATTTGAATATTAGTTATCAAACTTACGTTTAGTTTAATTTTAGATTTATTAATTTTTTTGGGTTAAGCAATCCATAATATTTATATTATCTTAACGGAAATTGTAAACAAAAAAGAAATGTGATGTTGGTCTGCAGTTTGGAAACCAGACCATCAACAATGTAGCAGTTTCTCCAACTTATAGGCTTGAAAAACTATTGTATCTTAAGACTATAGAACATAGAATAAAGGAAAGTCATACTCATAACTAAAAGAAGGTGGGGCTAAAGCTCTCAATCCTACGAAACTTGAAAAAGATAAACTAAAAAACATGAGAAATTAAGCTAAAGGACGATGGTTATCGGTCACAGGAACTGGGATAATCCAAATTGGTTAGGTCCATCCCAATGAAATGATCTTCTCGACCATAAAATTGAGCTTGTGATCCACTAGCTTCACTTATAGTTGTACATCGTCCAACTGAAAAGAATTGGTTGGTGGGCTTCATGCCTTTCCACTATAACTTCGCCCATCAACATTTTTAGATGTCGGCAGAGATTGATAGTCTTGATATATCGAGAATCTTGACCCAATAACTAGTGGTGTTCGTGACATCCTCATTGGAGTCTAGAACGTGACACGAGCTTCAAGGAGGTCATTTTTTGCTTGAATTTCAAGAGAGTTGTGCGCATGGAAGTCGATAGCCGAATCTTCAACTGCATAGATGATTCTAAAACCCAAAGCTATGAGTCAACTACCATGGAGAGCGATGGGAGCCACTGTGAGCCATAGGAGCGAGTTGAAGGGGAAGGTGGCAAAGAAATCAATGCAGGGAGAGGCAAAGTGGTCCAAATGGGCAGAGAGAATAGAAATGAACTATTAGACTCATAATGAAGAAAAATGCAGAAACATAATGAAATAACTTAAGCAATCAAGAAACCATGATAAATAGAGATAAATAAACACTTGCAGAAAAGGCATACTCTATATTCATCAATGAGCAAATAATCATGTACATAGATGTACATATATAATACAAAAAGACCATAATTGTCATGTAATTGTATTACAGTTACGTAAACTAACTAACTTATGTTTAGAGTTTTGACATCCCCTCTTAATCATAACTTTGTTCTTGCCTGAAAAACTGCCACTACTTGACAATCAACAATGTGTGAAGTAAATATTCAGAGGGTTGGTTGAAGATGCTCTCTGAACTCTGAAAAATAGCAGAAGCTAATGCCTTCTACTAAATTGGTGGTTTAAGGGTGACCACAAACTCATTTGGTGGTTTCAAGATGACCAAAAACCAATCTGGTGGTTTCGGGATGACCACAAACCAAATGTCTAGCAGAAGATGATGTCTTCTACTAAATGGTATGGTTTTAAGGTGACCATAAACTAACAAGAGCTCAAGGCTCAAAAATCTGAAAATGTAACAAGCAAAACTTCATGTCTTCTGCTCAATTGGTGGTTTTAAGCTTACCACAAACTATCAAGAACAATATGTTAGGCACAAGACTGCATACCAGGAAATAGGTTGCATACTTGATCATCTGTTCAAAGGATCTGAATCAAACTTGGAACCTGACTGAAAACTTTAGATTTCCCCCTTGTCAGGGACAAGTGGTTCAAATTCCTTTGACCATCATTCACAAGTATGGCCAAGAATATATCCAACACATGTATAAGCTACTGGAGCAATGTGTATGCTTTCACAATGTAAAGTGGAAAAGGTTAATCAAACTATCTTCCGGTGGATTATGAAGACTCGATCTTCAACTCATAAGACTACATCAACTGGGCCTAATCATACCCTATATCATCCAATCCTGAAAAACATTCATGTCTGTTAACTGTAGAAATATCTCCAATCAAATACAATTGTACTTGTCTATAAATCCATGGATAAGAATGCTCCAATAAATTGGATTCCAAATGCCAACGCCAATTCCCTAACCATTCAAAATGAATATGTTTCTACTTGCTCTTATGACACCTTATTGAGAGGTGGTTTGTCTTCCCACAAAATTTGCATGGGTGAAGATCAAAACATTTTGACTTATCATGGCCAAACCAATGACAGTGTTTTCACTATATGGGTTCTTTATCTGACCGATTATCATGATCTGGAATATCTCTAACAACATCATCATAAAAAATATCATGTACCTGTTCCTTACCAATATCCTCAAGCTCTGTCGTCTTATCATCATTCAAAAAACCTCCACTCACAAAGAAAACATGTTCGCAATAATTAGGAATATGAAAAAGGTTGTCAGCATCCTTTTCATATCCTAGACCATATAGATTTCATTTAAAGCATAATTCTTCCCATGGTCGAACAATTCTAATTTCTTTGCCACATTTATCCGTAACTTTTTCTGACATAGAGACTTTATCCAACTCATCTTCATGTTTACGAGTGTCATCACTAGTCAAATGAGCGTCTTATTTTTTTCATCCTTGATGTCATTTTGTTTGTTGAAATCACATTGTTGGTGTCGAAGGAGATTTAACTCATCAGACAACAGTTTGTTTTGAAGTTTGAACATATCAATCTTCTTGTGTGTTACTTGTAAACAAGTAATCATTGTACTAAGAGTGCACTTGTTTATTGCAATTGTAGATTCCGTAGTTGAGTTAATTAATGTGTGCAATATTGTAAATATTTCTTCAATTCTTGCCATTATGCAGAATATAGAAGAGAGATAACCAATAACTTAGACACACACAAAGATCCTAAGACTCCCTTATTCAATTTCGGGTGGGTCAATGAAGCAAAGACATATGTAATTTTATTATGTAGGATGATCCCATATAACTCTTTTTACAAACTTTAAAAAACCCCATATAACACCTTTACATATTCAAGGAAAAATAAAAACCCTTATAACTCCAATTACAAACAATTTTGTAAGCATTCTTATAACTACTTATGTTGGAATTTTCACATCATCACCCAAACGAGCGGTATTGAAAATATGTAATTTAAAGTATCACTTCATAAACATTAACTTTAAAATTAACTTCCAATCTCTGTCACGTATTTTAACATTAATAAATTTTGGAATGTTGGAGTTCCTTCTGCCACAATAAGCAATATAAGAATAAGACCATGTCAATTTTGGAGAAAAGTGACTATGTTGTACTGCAAGGGAAACCTTTCATCAAGAAAACTAGATGGTGCAAGATAGCATTTTTCTTTACATTTCATTCGAGATAAAATACATGACCATTCAACTTGATGAGAATTCCAATGTTCTCCAAGCTGAATTTGTTGTCTGTGCAAGCATGCAGGGTGGAAGATTTTCAGATGGATGGGGTTCTTTTGATTGTGGAGAGAAATGATTCAATAAGCCAAATCATGATATTCCAGGCACAACTTTTTTTTTCAGTGGGACTGGGCTGTTGTTTTGATGTATAGCAAGCTTCATGTAGAAATTTGTATCCCTGCGCCTACTATCATAGACCTGCTCTGAATGAGATTGCATACAATTCAAGTCAACACACTTCACAAGATGCGAAGCATTTATCGTAGTAAATGGTCAATGACATTCTCGCATTATTCTTTAAATGGAATTTCACCAGCTTGACATTGTTCCATCGATGTTCGTTGACAAGAATATCCGTGCATAATTTGAAAAAATAACACATTTCACACTGAACAAGCCATCGAATATGGCACTAAAATAGTTACGGAACACAGATAAAACCCTAACACATAATATAAAAACACAAACACAGATGTCGCAACTCACATCCACAACGATAAATCAACCCCCATCAATTGTATTAACTACAATATTGTTCAATTGCTAAACGTCATAACAACTTCTCCATTTAAATAATCAATTTAAGAGGCAATTTGTTAAACTAGATTCTGTTGATAATATGGCAAGATTGCTTCTTTCAAAATTTGATTACTAGGGATGTTACCGGATCGAGAGTTAATGTTACGAAATTGCAATTCGATTATCTTTGCTCAGAATAAACCAAACCTTCATTGAGATCATTGTTCCTTTGGATTGCACTTCGATCGCTTTCAGAAAACATTCATTTTGAAAACCCACTTTTCTCTCTCTCAACCCTTTTCTCTTTTTCTTTTGACCCTCTCTTGATCTGATCTCACTCCTCTATGTAGGATCCCTTGAACTCTCAAACTCCTTCATAGGCACATAGATATCACAATGCTCTGATACCATTGTTAGATTCATAATGAAGAAAAATACAAAAACATAATGGAAATAACTGAAGCAATCAAGAAACCATGATAAATAAAGATAAATAAACATTGGCAGAAAAGGCTTACTCTATATTCATCAATGAGCAAATAATCATGTACATAGATGTATATATATAATACAAAAAGACCATAACTGTCATGTAACTGTATAACAGTTAGGTAAACTAACTAACTTATGATTAGAGTTTTAACATGAACATAGAGACAAGGTTAGAGGGAGAAGGCGAGAGTGAAAACAACTAAGGAAGGTGAAATAACCCATTTGGTCACATCGGGTTGGACAAATGTGAGAGATCTCACAAATAGAGGCTATAATTGCCAATAAATTTGTCTAAAGCACGAGGAGTTTGGGGAGGACGGATGAGGGGATCAGTCTGGGAGAGAAGAACATCGTCAAGCAAGAGCATGAAACAAGATGATAGCACATGAGGGGAAATGAAGGAGGGGGGGAGATGGTCATCGATTGAGTGCGTGGATGACAGGTGGCGACACTCTTGGGGAGAGGTCCCTTCGTTGGATCTCGTCCTTGTCTTCGGATCCATGAGCTTATTAAGTAATAAGAGAGATGAAATATGTTTAATGTGTAAATATTTATTACTGAATCATAATTTCACTCATATTTGTAGAACTTATGTAGATATAGATGTGTAAAAATACAATTTTGATTATTGTTAAGATATTTATATTTGCATTGTTATAATATGTTTATATAAATATAATATATATAGTATTTTTGGCAATAGTCTAAACGTTCTACATTTTGGAGGTTTTCCGACAATTTTGTCCGTTTGATTTTACCCGAAATCCGGTGATGAATGTTTGGATCTGCAGATTTGAGTGGCTAAGTTTGTATAATCCGAATGCCCCGGGGGTTTTTGATCACACTGAATCCATTTATGCATTCAGAAATGCAATGACTTATTTTGCATGAATAATAAGCTTTGGTGTGGTGGGTGAAAAGGAGAACCATGAGGTACATGAATATAGATGAAAAAATTATTTACAATCAATTAAGAATAGGGGACTAAGTTGTAATTAAAATTTATGATAATGAAGTTCAAATTATTATTTCATATTGAAATAGAAAGGAAGCTTATTCAGTAATCAATAGACTTGTTGAATAGAAGCTTACAAGTTGGTAGGAGCTACCAATTAGCTTGAATTGATTGGTTCTTCATGCCTTTTTAGATTATAAATGTCGACCTTACCACATTCACAAGATTCATTAATTTGATATCAACCACCCCTCATTTTGGTAGGTAACCTTAGTGAATTTCTTCACTAGGCCTAGTATTTTTTAGCTTTGACATGGAGGATTTGATGGCAGATTTGTTGATCATGTGATGTAGTAATTGATTATGTATAGTCCTTGTTGGGGCCCTATAGCGTTTGGACATGGCATTAGCCTCATTCACAATTTTTCACAATTTGATTTTTCCCAAGGTAGTTCACATTTATTGAGGTACTTTGTATTTTTCAAGGAAATGGTAAGAAATAGATTTGGACTATTTCTCATACATCGGGGCTTCTCATGCCATGCCACTTTTAAGTTTTTGGAATTCTCAATTTCTTCACTCATTTTGAGGTGCGTGTCACATCATTTGATGGGATGTTAGTTCGATATTGCATTGGAGATTGCGTTGGGACATTACTATGGCATGTGTGGATGAAAAGAGATCTCTCATGACTTAAGGACGACCCTTAAATGTTTCAAGGAATGGAATTCTATTTTGGATACCTCACAGTTGACCATTGAGGTTGACTAGAAAGGGCTTCACCCTCTTGTATGGTTTTATTTCATTATTTTGATGATTTTTTTATGTCTTGGAGACCAATGTGTCCACCTTGGTGAAGCTTCTGATAGTGGACATGCACATTTTGAGGAGTTTTTTTTATCATATACACACTTGGGCGTGTTTGGAGGTCAACATGGCATCTTTAAGCCACTTCATTCCTCATGTAGTGGAGACATCCCTCTCTTGGGGTGATATTTCACTTGGATGATTGTACTTGTGGCTTGACCATTTTATATTTTATTGTTGTTAGTTGTAGGAGAGTTGCATTTTACTTATGATAGACCTAGATCCATGGAATCATATGAGATAATATTGTTTTATTGTAAAGGAAGGTTAGCATCACTATATAGATAGGGGCACCCTTCCTCATTTGTACCCATGGTTGGATTTTTTAAGCTATCTTCCTTAGATCTTAATTGACATATATCTTTCTTGGAGCATTTATGGTGTAAAGGGTTCTTTCTTTGTGGAAGAATGTTGCCAATTCTTGAAGCTTCTATATATTGGTTGTTATTTGGTGCTTAAGGATTAATTGTCAAATGTTCACGTTTACCACTTGGAAGGAAGATGTTCTAGGGTTTGCTTCTTTCTCTATTGGTTTTGTGATTTCTTTCTACCATGCCTAGATTTTCCATTGGTTCCCTAGCAAAAGTATCAAAAGTATCAAGTAATTTCATAAAAAATAGTTAATCTTGTGTTTGAATATTTTTTCCATTCAAGCTACCTTCTTGTAGACCTTGATATTCATTTTTAATATTGATTGGGTGAAGGATTACTCTTCCTCTTGGTTCCAATCCTTAAGCCCTAATTCTTGAATGAAATAATCCAACTCTTTGCAAGGATTCTTCTTGACTCCAATGCCTTAGCTTGATTCGGCCCTAGTCTCTATCTCCTTCCATTACTTATTTCAAAAATGTCAAAATCCCAAAACTATGTTCTACTATATAAGATACTCTTAACTCCACCTTGTGCCTCATTGTTTGGTCTTAGTAAAATATTAGGGATACCCTCCTTTAGCTGGAGGATAGGTTGTTGAGGTGCCAGTCCTAATAGTTTCGCTTTAGTTGTACCTTGTGGATGAAGGCTTTTATCATAAAGTACCACTTGAACGATAACATTTTGATGTTGTTTCGAGGATAAAGCCCATCCTCCAATTAAATTTGAAGATGACAAATTTGTGAGATTGTGTTATTGAATATATCTTCCCCGCAAGAAGACTCCCTCAAGGGATAAATCCCTTCTTACTTCAAATTTTAAAGACTTTGCTCAGTGTAGAGGTGAACACATCCATCAATGTGAAGGATCTTGAAGAAAGGCCCATCTTTGCAACTCCATTCTTGGTATTTGTATTAGGTATGATCATTGCTCACTTTAGATTTTCATTTTCTGCCTTATATTGAAGACTTAGAGGAAAACAGGAAATGGAATTAGCTGCATCGTTGGCTAGTTGTAATGCTCCTTTTGATTTTTCAAATGTCCATGGTTTTCATCATGAGAATCTTGATTGATGTAGATGAAGGGGCATTTCTAGGATTTCATGCATGTGGTAATTCAGTGATACAAGTAATTCCGTGATAACACGTGTATTCTTTTATTCAATTCAATTTGTGCATTGGCCTCTGTCATGAAGATGATATGATAGAAATGTTTTTCCATAACTCTCAAAGGGATGCAAGGATGTGGTTTGAAAGTCTTGGCATGGAAAAATTATAGGTTTTTTTTTTTGCAGTTTTGTTGAGGCATTTTACAAATGATAGGGTCCTAATCATCATAACCAATGGATGGTTATTGTTGAAAATTTCAACCTAATATATGGTCCACAGAATCCTATTGATGCGGGTCCTAGGCATCGACTTGTTGATGATGAAGTCAACACTAAAGGAGGTAGCCCAAATTTGAAAGAGTAGTTTTTATCATTGAATTCAGGCTCCAGCGTTGGTACAGATGAAGCAATATGTGAACAGATTACTCAGCGTTGCAACAAACTTTACTGCTTCCCAAGAACAGGTTTGTAATTCAGATTCTAGGGGAAATCTGACCACAGAATGATGAGCATAAAAGGCATGGTACAAATTCGAAGAAATTTAGGGATGCAAGCCCTATGGTTTCATTGAACGGAGATGTTGGAAAGAGGACCATTCTCACGCCATTTGAAGCATTCCCACGGGTCTATAATCTGGATAACATAGAAGATCAGCCAGCAGAAGGAAACAGTAAACATGATCCCTCTGATCTCCTTGGGCTTGAATTCTTGAAATTTGCGGAGGTTTTTGAATCCAGAAAGTATATGTTCACCTCTTTGATTCTTTGAGTAAAAAAACCATTGATTTCTAGCACAACAGTGATAAGTCATATGTTTTACAGTTTAATTTTCCCCCTATTTGTGACAACTATGATTGCCTTGATAAGATGAGCCCACAAATGATATCACATCGGGTCTGATCTACGAACTTCATGGTACAGTGGCAACGATATATTCTGGAAACAATGATATCCTTGCTATGCCTATCGATTCAAACAGCATGTCTACTGTCCGCAAAGGATCTTACGGAACGAAAATTGGTGTGAAGAATTCATGCAAGGAAATATAAACCCCCATCTCACGGTTGATTTGTGTGTTGGATGTTTCTGAGAAGCATGGTTAGGGTTACATGCCAATGGCTGTCGGGGCATCCGCGGTTCTCTCCCTGATCAAAGAACAAACTGCAGCAAAACACTATCATCCGGTTGAAGGTCAAAGGGAAAACAAGGAAAATTCTGTGATATTTCATCACATTCAAGTTCAACAAGGAATCTCCGAGTTGAACGATCGACTGGAGCTTGTTAAGTGGTGTACCGAGAAAATTGAACATATAAAATAAAATGACTCTCAGATGGCCAACACCGTGTACAGTTCAATATTTAACAACTCCACTGCAAATTTTCCCAAATATTCACAAGAAGATACGGATTTGGAATCGGGCATAACAACAAAAGGCATGAACAGTGTTTTCCCATCTTGCATCATTAGGGACGGAACTAAGTCAACGCATAACTCTTCTCCTTCCAATCAGAATGCATCAGTCAGTGTTGAGATATCGGGGAGCATCGACAATCCTCAAGCAGGTAAGAAGGCAAATGCACCGAGTCTTATTTCATTCAATCAGATCGCACTAGATGATGTTTTGTGTTGCTGCTGCAAAATGTTACCGTATCATTCCATGATCCACAATTATGGCGAGGTGTGTTGTGGATCTGTCTTTAAGATGACTGAAGAAAGGACTCTTGCTCGCCAATTTTGCTAAGATATACGCTCTAGACGTTGACCTTCTACTTCTTGTGAGTTGGACCAGTGCTTGGAGAAAATACTTCATGTAGAATACAATAAATTGTGGAAAAGTATAGAATTTATCCCTTGTATACAGTCTTTTCAAATGGTTGGCGGTGCTGGTAGATTGACAGAGGCCTCGAGGCAAAGTCCCAGGGAAAAATGAAATGAAGAGGAGTATGTCTCATTTCTTGGACCACATGAAATGAAAATTCTAGCCATATCATACCCCTTGTGATACAGTTTGGAAAGCCCCTAAGTATCATGACCACGCTTCGTCAAATTTTTATGACATCATTTCAGAAATGGATGAAGCTACAAGTTCGGCCCTTGACAGCAGTACTGGGATACAAGCAGTGGATGGAATTCTCCTCAACCCTTTGGGACCAATGGGCACTGATAATATCCTTAAATTTTTTGTGAAGTATGTCATAGCTGCTACAGGAAATTGGTAAACAATCCATGCAGAATTCAAGATGAAAAGCTTGGCACTTGTTAACAATTTGTGGGACCAGTGTGAAACCACAGATTGCCTCCCCAGTGTGTCAAATAGTCAGTTTTCCAGCTCAGTCCTTAAGGAAGATTCAAGGAAACAGACACTTAAGCAGCATGGTCAGTTCTCATGCAACAAAAAATAAAAGCTTTCGGTATTTATGGAAGGCCAACAAAGTTTCAGTACTCATAAGTTTCGGTATTGATGGAAGGGCAACAAAGTTTCAGTACTCATAATATTACAGCAGTCATCTCCATATGTAGATAGAAAGATTACGTGCAGGAGTTGTCATCATTCATTTGCAATAAGAATTACATCACACTCCATTACATGCTCAAATAAACTTCTTCACCTTTATTACATATGAGAGAGTGAGAGGAGAATAATTTCTATGATGCATGTGGGATAAATTGGTTTAAGTTTACAAAATGCCATAGGCATCTAAAACACTAGGACTTCTTGAGAGGTCATCCATCCTAGTATTGCTCTTGCCCAAGCGCACTTAACTTCAGAGTTCTTATGGGATCTGGTGCATTAAAGCTATAGCCATGTACATAAGACCACTAGAAAATCATTACATGATGGTTGTAATCTTAGTCACTTGGTTCGTGTTCATGTTTGAATTCGGCAAGCTTGAAGTTCGACTAAAAATCCACAGTCAAAATTCGGCATTAAGTTCGACACACTACAAAATTTGAAAAATAAAAAATATATATAATAAAATTTAAAACTCTCATTATAACACTTATGATAAAAATCTAAAAACATGTTAATGAAAGTTATAAAACATAACATTAAAAAGTTTTACAAAAGTGAGCATGCAAAAAAAAACTAGAACATGAACACAAGTTTCAGTGTTGATGTTCCTATGGCCTACTTATTAGGTCAATAAGCTCTATGTCATCAAGAGCATTAGGAGCAGTGAAACCACTAGAAGCATAATCACCACTAAGTTCAAAACTAGCTCTATCACTCTCTTTCAATGCCAAGATCAAGAAATGAGAGAAGCTACAAAGGCACTAATGTTGGAAAATATTTGAATTTTTAGTGTTCTGAATGGCCAAAACTCATATAAAAGTCAATAACAACTTATTTGACCAAATAATCTGAAGTGTTATATTACTTTCATTGGAATGTGTATATATATATATATATATATATATATATATATTCTATTTTTATAATTTTCTCTCATTTTATATTCTTTATTTATAAAAAATAAATTAAAAATAATATACCTTTTAGAATTTAATATAATATTTTAAAATTCAATATGACAGATATATAATGTTCTTAACTGATACTAAATGCATGAGCATTAAAATATGAAAAGATAAATATATATAAACTTAATTTAAATTTAGATAATTTAAAACTTTAATTTCGTAGTTAGGTTTAAATTCGGCATTAAATTTGGCTTGAAGTTCGACAAATTTTATCGAATAAATTTGGGATTGGATAAAAATCGGCGAATTTCAAATTTTATGCTTGAAAATCGTCGAACCCGGTAACTAAGGTTGTAATTAACAAATAGAGATGAAATTACATTGCATTTCCAGCAAAGGAAGGAATATCAAGGTTTGTCAAAACCATAAGCTCGAAAATGTTGATTTAGTGGAAAAGGTGAATGACCACCGAGATCAACCTATATCATTTCTCCCCCCTTAGGAAGCAATGGTTCCCATTGCGTCAAGTTCCATTGGAAGATGGGGAATTTTTTTTGAATTTGAACCTTGGTAAGTTGTTGGCCTTGCTGAAGTAGTTGTCCTGCTTGTACTTGGCACTAGCCTCTTGAAGGATGTCATGAACATGTTGTTGGAGGTGTTGCATCCATTCAACAAATATGACTACATGATATGCCTTGGTCTAAGTGTGGGAGGACTCTATTAGTGAAGATGCATCACCAAGATCTATATCAATGGGGGCTAATGGCTAGAACCCCAAGCACACCAGAAAAGGGACGTGTGTTGGCACCCAATGCTTTGGGATAAAGATTGTGCGTGAAAACATAGTTGTAACCACACTATAGTTTTATGCACATCTCAGTAGCTACACAATGGATGGAATAAGGTACGTGCACCAATCGAAAGTCCCACAATACATGCCAAGAATCAGGAAGATACCACATACACGCCAGAATCAAGAAGAAGATCTTCAAGAACCTTCCCGAATGATTAACTTAGGCAACACGAGAGATCATGGATGATTTAAGGGGATGAGTTGGAAAGTTAGTTAGGATTAACAGTCAACAAAGTGAGTTGAGCACAGGAAAAAGTGACAGAGCGCCAGAGCAGTGAAGAAAAGAAAAAGGGGCAACGAAGAAAAAAAGAAAAGTTCAATAGAGTTCTCTCAATTTGGAATTCGGAGAGTCTGAGGTTTGCAGTTGAGAAGAGAAATGAGTTTGGCTAGTTTTCATATGAGTTTGGTTGTGAGTCTGGTTTTGTATGTGACTGGAACAAATCTTGGAAGAAGTCTATAACAAAGTCAGCATAGTAGTATGGCCAAAGTCTGATAGAACCACATAGCGGCTTGTAATGCATTAATGATAGAATGTATGAGAGTGTAGGGCGTTGTTTCTGATGAATTATGAATCTCTTTATCCATGTATGCCACTGTTTGAATGGAAATAATATAAGTTTTTCTTATTCCTATCATTTACTGTATTGATTATGTGTTCAATGAAGGAATTTTGTAATGTTAGATGTTGTTAATCTCTAAATGCATTGTAATGGAATCTGTGAATGTCAACCCGTTACCCGAGTGGTTTTCGTGTGTGGTTTAACCCTTCATAACCAACACAAGGCCGTGAGACCTTCTTCAGTGTTCGACTAAGGATTAATATGATGACACCTTATGGTTTTGTTGGTCAACTCTAAATGAACCATGGGTCATCAACCCCCCATCCTTAAGAAGGATGCACGCAAGTGAGCCAATAAATGGTTATGTTGTCAAGACTTGAATGTTTTGTATTGCATAATGACGACAAAGAATGAGGTGGTATCTATCTGGGGAGGAAATACAAGATTGGTTGACTGTGAAAGAAGATGAGTTTGCTCAACAAGAGACTCACAGTTTGATCACCAACGTGGAACGTTGGAAGGAGAGGTATGTCTATGTTGATATGCATGAGATTTTTTTTCTTGGATTTTCATGTTTGTTGTATGAATAGTTAAATAAGACAACTGCTATTAATACTTCTATGAGACCCCAAGAACCATTGGCCTGGGATGAGGCTACATTTGATCAATTGAAGGCTTTGGACAATAAGTGGGCTTGAGAAATCAAGTTTTGGTTTGCTCGGGTGAAGGAAGGCGGCATTATTGATTTTTCTATGGAATATAGTGCTTCTTTCAGTGAGGTTGAAAGCAAGTTTGCAGAAGGTCCTCGAAAAAGGATGCTAGAAGAAATCTTGTTGTGGACAAAGATGTTGTTCATGGAGAAATGGTTGATGCATATGGAGCTCAATATAATGGCTATGTAGACTCCCCTACTATTAGGGGTGGATGAAAAGAAGGGGGGAAAGAGAGAAGATATGGATCTGTTGGGAGGATCCAAAAAATATTAAGATGAGGTGAGGGAAAAGAATGGACCCAGAAGAGAAGATAAGAGAGAGAGACAAAAGATATGCAAGAAAGGAGGAAAGAAGAATAAAGGAGCAGAAATAAGATAGCAAGCGATCTGAGACGAGGGGTCAGGCCCAAGATGAAGAGGAAGGAGACCACAACAGGAAGAAGTGCGAGAGAGATTACTATGTTGGAGAGGATAAAAGATGAATATAGACCGGTGAAGAAGCGCAACGTTAGGAGTAGAGTATCCAATGAAGATACTAGGAGTAGTGATAGTAGGAGATGAGAATATTAATTCCTTCCCCTTGCCTATTGCAAGATGCCACAACTTCAGAGGAAGATGAGGCACATAGTAGAGGCACAAAGTATAGGCATAGAAGTAGGAGAGGATGATGAAGGTCCCTCACAAGGAGCGGAAGAGGATTTAGCGATAATGTATGGTCTTGTACGACTAAAGGTGGGAAACTATATGGGTTCCCTCACAAGAAATGATGGGAGAATATGGAGGTACCCCCCCTTTGAAGCACCCCCCTTGTGCATTTTTAACCAAGAAGGAAGAGGATAAGACAAAGCGTGGATAAGAGTAGGAGGAGTAGGAGAAGAAAGGAGAGAAGATACGAGTGAAAAAGGAGATGAAGTCAATAATACTTTGCAAGGGAGATTGTCAATACCAAGATCCCCAACATGAAGCAGTTAGTCAAAAGGACATAGTCCTATATTGAGAATGGTGACTCATGTTACAAATCTAAGGCTACACGTGTTCCATGGGATAGGTAATCACAATGAAAAGTAGCATTAGTTTATGTGTGAGTATATATGGTCTTTAAAGAGGATCACAGACAGAGCATCAAAGATTGCACAGCTGGAGACCACTTTTAAGGATAGGGCCCTGGCATGGTACATTAAGTAAAAGGCCACTGAACTAGCAGGACAAACAAGGTCCCTGAAAAAATTAAGAGAGATCTGGTGAAGGAGTTTTGGAAACGTAAGTTAGAATCTTAAAGCATTACAGAGATTAAGAATATCAAGAAACACAAGGAGATATCCTGTGGGATTATGACCAATGGTTCAAGATATTGTTGGATAGGTTGACATTAAACCCAAATAATGGTTTTTTGCGAGGTTGCTTTCCCATATCAGACTTTCACTTACCCAATAAAAGGTGACTAATCATGCAGAGGTGGTAGAGATTGAAATGGACTTGGAGGCTAGCCCAGGAGGTGGAGAAACATCACTAGGTTTGGAATAGGTGTAATCCCAACCAATGAACCTAACAATGTAGTTGTAATATATGGAAAAAGCGAAGGTGGTGCGATGATCAGGGGATCAAATTTTTCTCAAAAATTCAAAGTGCTCGAAATCGCTTCAAATTGGATGAGAACGTAGGCCTCGTCGTTGCAAACCCAAAACAAATCGTTTGGGTTCAAACGGACATCGGGAGTGAGAGATATCGCGTTCTGTTCAAAATGGCAAACATGCAAAAAAAGGATACTGACTGTACAGTCCGTATAGTCCGTGCGGAAGATGACGTGGCAGACTGTACGGATGACGTGGAAGAACGTATGCTGACATGGAAGATAGTTATTGGGCAGTTTGCATATGACGTGTTTTATTGGCAGCGAATGGGAATGCGACACATGGCCCAATCAAAGGCCGCCACATGTCACTTGCTTGTTGGTTAAAACTTTGCACTCAGCAGCAGTCGACCCCGTGACCTCCGGGGGCAGGGGTAAAGCTTTGGGAAAGGTCACCCAACTGGCGTGCCCACGCATGTTCCTTGTTATGTATATGTGAATCAATATATTTAAGATTGTTGTAATGTATGTTTGGGCTTGGGTCGGGCCGGGGCCCGTGGTCATGTGTTATATTGTATGCGACCAGCGCTACGGTGGTTACCAACGTAACCATATATTATAACCATTTGATTTATGTTTGCGGTTTGGCATACCATGTCACCACTATACATGCGCGTGGGTTTGACATATGGTTCTGATGGTTGTTTAACATTACGCCCTGTTGTGTTGGCACGCGATCATATGACTGCCATGTGTCCACGGGCCTTGGTGGTTAGGGCCAGCGCGTAACAGATCGACGGTTTGGACCGGTTGTGCGGTTGCGCCCGGTGCCAAGTTTTTACGCTTTAAATTACGTGTGGGCTAGGTTGAGCCAGAGGAGGTGCGTTTTGTAGATGCAGAGACAACAAGCTTGAAGGGGAGACTTCAAGGAAGCCTATATTCTTCATTTTTGGCCAAACAAGGTGCCGAAAAAGCATAGCTAGGGGTTTTTGGACGTTCTAAAGCCATTGGAGCAGTCTATTGGTCATTTTGAGCATTGTAAATCAAATTTTTGAGCACTTTGAGAAAATAATACAAATGATCCATTGGAAGCTGGACCAGGAGATGTAGCCCAAGAGAGGGGTGAACTCCTTTATCATTTGTTGTGTTATGTGTTTTC
>JZKD02S1833671.1:1111928-1149765 GCA_000966675.3 Picea glauca | reverse complement strand
GTTCCTCAGTACATTTTGGTCCAGCCTCTGGTCGATGTTGGACACCAAGCTCACCAAGTCCACATCTTTCCATCCGCAAACTGATGGCCAGACAGAGGTCGTCAACTAGATGATCGTACACATTATGCGCATGTACAATTCAAAGAATCCATGCACATGGGATGAGAGCCTCCCCTATGAACAACACAGCTACAACCAGGCTCTCCATAGCTCAACTAGTTGCAACCCCTTTCAAGTGGGCATGGGATTCCAGCCACTATGTCTCATTGACATAGCCATGCCATTTGTGGCTACTCAGGAAGATTCAGCTCATGTCCAGTCTAAGGCGGATAAGGAAAACAACTTCATTGAGCACATTCAACACATCCGCCAACAGGTTCATGACATCTTGGACAGAGCCAATGCTAAGTACAAGCAATGACATGATCAACATCAGGTGCCACGCAACTTCCAAGTGGGCGACAAAGTGTGGCTGCATTTGCAAAAGGAGCGCCTTGCTGGACCCCACCGCAAGCTTCGTCCACTTCGATATGGGCCGTACACCCTCACCAAGGCTGTAGGGGAAAATTCCTTTGACCTCAGCATTCCACCATTCCTTGGTCTACACCCAGTGTTTACTGTGGACCGCCTTCAGCCCTACTTTCCACCTCTACTAGACACATCCGACATGGCATAACAACTCACACCAACAGAGTTAAATCTAGATTGCATGGAACAAGCCAGAATTAATCAGATCATGGATACACAGATCAAGCACACCCGAAAACAAAGGATACTACTATATCAAGCTATCAAAGTAGGCCAAATCCTTCACCAAGGCAAATGGCTCACCAGGGACCAAGTTCAGCAGAAGTTTCCTCATCTCATGGACGAACTCAATGCAATGGGGACCATTGCTTCCTAAGGGGGGAGGAATGATCCAGGTGGATATTGGTGGCCACCCACCTATTCCACTTGGACCCCACCATTGCTTCTTTTAGTTTTTCAGTTTTCACACAGTTTACTATTTTTAGCAGTTTTTTTGGGTCCTGAACTTCCGGGGCCATTTTGAGGCCGTAAACAATGTTTTTTTGGGTATGTTTCTCTCACAAAAGAACATCTAACAATGTTATTTTGTCTCTATCATTTTAGACCTCGGATAGATCTTTCCAATGGGCTATCATACGCCTAAAACGGAGATCGTATGCAAAAGTTATGACCCCGAGAAGTTGATGCACCAACTTACCCAAACGGGGCCCACATGACTTTTGGCGCTTCATCTACCAGGGTTAGGTTTTTGGATGTCTAGGACTTTTGGCATTCCCATTTATTATAAAAGGGCCTTCAGAGCCTCATTGTAATCAACTTTTGATGGATGCGAGTAGTGGCCACATCTCTTCTCAAAGATAAGCTACCAGTGCCCTAGCTAGTTTATTTCCATTCTGTCTGTAAGCATATTTCAGTCATTTGTTATTAATGAAATGAATTCTTATTTCCACTGCATCTCTGTGTTTATGTTTATTTATGTATTTCATTTTGTTCCTACATAAATCCGGATCACATGATGTGAACAATTTCTGATCACTTTACTTGATGAAGGACCACACCACAATGTCTTTCAAGTTCCTAACAAACATAAGGGTGGTGACTAGGGAGGCACTGAGAGAGGTGGACATTAAGAAGGTCCCATGGGTGGATATGGATGTGGTCGAGGATGAGAATATGGAAGAGGTGGATGAAGACTCCCCACTTATTTTATCTATGGAAAGATAGGACATGTGTCGATATTTTGTACTAAACTGCACGCTCAATGTGGGTATTTCTATAGTATTGATCATGTCACAAAGGATTGTCCTAACTTATTTAAGAAATTGGAAGAGAAGAAGGAACACTGCAACATGGTGACTGTCGAGCTGCATGAGAATCAAAAGAAGGATGAGGTAGTTGATGTGTGGGTGATAAGTCGAGGTAGAGTGAAGACAGGAATGGACTTTGAGCATAGAGAAATATCGAGCTAAAGAACATAGGGGAAGATCAGAAAGTCGACGCAACCTCCCCCTAAGTTTGATGTTGGAAAATAGAAGAAGTTTGTGTGCAATGCATAGAGGGCCCTCAAGGAAGAAAGAGCACGAGAAGAGCTACAAAATGTCAGACAAAGGTTGCTAGAAGAGGCTTGGGTTTGCGAGAAGATGCAATGTGTCATACAAAGATCACTGGAGGAGGCTGGCGCTCGTGAAGAATTGCAACGCACCACACAGAGGTCTTTGGAGGAAGCCCATGTGCGCAATGAAATACAACGCATGACACAGAGGTTACTAGAACAAGACTGCAAGAAAGAATACTTATGACGACCTAGAAAAAGGGAAATAAAGAAGCATGTGCATGAAGAGTTGAAGCACAGGATGTGATAAGAAGCATTGCATGACATGGGTCGTGAAAAAGAAACTAAAGATCAAGGAAGTAACTTCTTGTGTTGTTGTTTGAAGTTGTAAATGGATCTTAATGCTGCAAGAAATTTGACACACACGTTAGCAACCTTCATGGGCCTGGAAGAAGGGACAATTGTAGCTATATCGAACCCCTTACCAGAAAGCGATGTGTGAAAGGTCGATAAAAAAGAGCACACAGGATGAGAGTTATATATGATGATTGAACTCGAAAGATATGAGATGGATAGTGTCATGTTCCATCTGGAACCTAATGTGAACATCTTCATGAATAATTCCTAGGAGTTGATGGATAAACCAAACTTGGTGTAGTTTCACATTCATCTTTGAGTAGTGAATCAATACAAAATCTATTCTATAGTCTAACTAAAGCAGGTCGAAGTGAACATTGAAGGGGTCAAGATGAAGGCAAATTTTGAGGTGATTGAGATCAAGGATAGCTTTGATACCTACCTTTCCCTACTTGGTATTGATTGGGCATTCAACAACAATGTTGTGTTGAATCTGAAGAAGAGACATATGTCGTTTGAGACAAACTCCTTGTGTGTGATCGCACCATTGGATCCAAATAAAGGTTATGGATACAACGAGCCCAAGAATGAGGATGCACATAGATCCATTATTGAAAATATCTACTAGAACACAGGGCGCGGGGAAGATTATATCAATCCCATGATGGATAGGGAGCTGAGTTGGAGAAGTGTGAATTCCTATGATACTAATTTGGAGGATGCCATGAAGAGGTGGTAGAATAAGTTGTATGAAGTCTCTACTCAGATATGTGTGTAGATAACAAACGTAGTACGATGGATTGGCTTTGAATTATTGATGCTTCGAGGTTTGTTGGGAGGGGTTCGGTAGATACATTCTTAGTACAAATGGAGAAAACCATTCCAGAAGATTAAAGGGTTCAGGACACGGATTTCATAGTACGAGGAACACCTGCGCGTTGGTTGGCGACACATTTCTCAAACACAAAGGACTAGGTGTAGCTGGTCGAATTCATAAAGGTCATATTCCAGCCCATTTCTGATTTTGAACTGGCCAATCGATATAACAATAATGAATATCTCCAGGAGAATATTCACTACTTTGAATGATGATGGAAAACTAAGAATATCCCTCATACCCAATGGGTTCATTGATTAGTCTATATAATGGACATGGTCCTTAGAAGCTGGTACATTCAAGAAGAACTGAAGAGGCAAACAATAGATTGGGTACATGTAAGTGCATAGTTCTGTACAAATTTTAGTTTCATGGTCGAAGATCCTGCATAGAAGGAGGCACTCCTCAGAATCGAAGACTTCATTTTTCACCGCCAACAAAAGGAGGCCATGCCTAAAATTGTCTATGTGTATCATAAGCCAATGGAAAAATTGAAAGAGGTTGTACATTATGGAAAAATTGAAAGTGATGATATTGATGAAGATGACCCAAGAGGCATACAAATTCAAGAAACTGAGGGAGAGAATGGGGCAGAAGGAAAAGCAGCAAAGGTGGATGCATCGAACTATGGTCGTCCAATTAAGATGAAGAAGCATAATATTGGCACTGAAGAAGCATTGAAAATGGATATCATCAGAGATTATTGGGATTAGGAGATTGGCGTCAAGGTGGTAGATATGCTAAAGGAATATGAAAATTTGTTCCCCTCGATATTCTCTAAGATGAAAGGGATCGCTGGTTCCCTAGGGCTATGAAAATTCATCTCAAGACGTATGCTAAATTGGTTAAAATAAGGCCCTATCACTTGAACCCAAAATAGAAAAAGTGCACAAGGAGTTTTATCGAATGTTGGATATTGGGATCGTTGTTCCCATGGAGGAATCATATTGTATTAGTCCAATGGTGGTGAAGTCAAAGAAGACATATGACATCTAAATTTGCATTGACTTGTGAAGCCTCAATGTTTCCTACGTGCATGATCAATTCACTACTTTTACCGATGAGCTACTAGAAAATGTCAGAGACCAGGAAGCCTAATCGTTCACAGATGGATATTCAAGATTTCATCAAGTTCAAATCCACGAGGAAGATCAATCCAAGAACACATTTGTGACAGAGTGGGATACTTTACTTATACGGTGATACATAATGGTCACAACATTCATAGAATTTATCAACAATTTCATCGAGTTCTACTTGGACGACTAGACTATGTTCAACATGTTAAAAGAGCACATGAAATCCCTTTTATTTATGTTGGATCATTTTCACCAGCTCCATATTTAAGTAAATTTGAAGAAGTGCATCTTTTGTATGCCATTTATGACATTATTGGGGAATCTCGTTTCCAAGGATGGCTTATTGGTAGACCACACAAAAATGTTTGCCATATTACATATGGTTGCCCCCACTTGTGTCCAAGAGTTGCATGCCACCTTGGGTTATACAGGTTATTAAAGGTGGTTCATTCAGAGTTATATGAATATTGCTACACTGTTGGAGAAACTACTACACAAAGACAAAAAGTACATGTTGAAATTCCCTTACTTTGGCACCTATGTATCTTGTTATATTGTGATTTCCTTGCTTTAAATCAAATTAGCATATGAAAAAAAAGAATATACATGATGGAATATTCAACTCAAATAAGGATAACAGAATGTAAGGTACCAGATCTATTATACTAGTCGAAAACATATATACCTTCTTCATCCAACTCAGGGAGACTGGTTTGAGTTTGGCACTTAGTTCCAATCACCTTCTTTAAGTAGGATACATGAAAAACAATATGAAGCTTATAATGACTAGGTAGAGATAAATGGTAGGCCACCAATACCACACGCTTGAGAACTATATAAGGACCATAAAATTTGGGAGCACGTTTCGAACAGTGTTCAACTTTGAGTGAAGTCTGCTTATAAGGTTGCAGTCGAAGAAACACATGGTCACCTTCATCAAATTGACATTTAGAACAAACTTGATCTGCTTGTTGTTTCATGCAATTCTGATCCATGACCAAATTTTCTTTGAGGGAATGAAGAATATCCTCTTGGACTGTAAGATTTTGGTCAACCTCCTCAACCTTCGAAACACCTTCCATGTAGGAGAGAATCGACAGTGGATTTTGGTCATATACTACTTCAAAAGGAGTCATGCAAGTAGTTGTGTGATAAGATGTGTTGTACCACCATTCAACAAGGGGTAACAACTGAGCCCACCGATGTTTCCTCTCAGATGCAAGAAACCTTAAATATGTTTCCAAACAATTTTTGACAACTTCAATCTGGCCATCCATTTGTGGATGATAGGCGGTGTTGAGATGAAATTCAGTGACCTGTGGCTTAAACAATTCTTTCCAAAAATTGTTGGTGAAAGTGGGACCTCTGTCAGAGACAATAGAATGAGGCATGCCATGAAGATTGAAGATATTATCCATGAATATTTCAGCCAATGTCGATGTGGTGAATGGGTGTTGAACAGCACATAAATGAACATATTTGGAAATATGATTGATGACCACCATGATGATTAACTTATTGCTCGTTTTAGGTAAGCCAATAATGAAATCCATAGAAATACCTCTCCAAATATAAGGGGGGATCGTAAGTGGTTGGAGTGTGCCCAAAGATTTGACATTTTCTCCCTTGTTGCGTGGACAGGCCTCACATTCAACCACAGGTTCCAACATCATGTTTCATACCATCCCCCCAAAAAAAACATTTGACATGTTCATAGGTTTTGGTAAACATTGAATGTTGTGGGTGAAGCATGAGGCTCAGAAAGCACCATGGATTTAAGTTGCAACTATTTGCTTAAATACAAAGGATCTTTGTAGTGAAGCTTTTCATTGTGCCAAGAGTACCCTCGAGAAGTTGGAGAATTGTGTTGCAATTGGTGGATCATGCTAGAAATTTTGGGGTCTTGCATCCATTCATGACAAACAACTTGGACCATTCATACTTCTTGGAAAGAGCATCAACACAACATTTTCCTTTCCCTTCTTGTAAATGATTTCATAATCATATCCCAATAGCTTGGTCACCCATTTTTGTTGCTCCAAGATTAAATTCGTTGTTCTAGAAAATACTTGAGACTTTGATGATCCTTTTTAATTTAGAAGCATTGACCCAATAGATAAGGATGCCAAAGATCCACAACATGCGGTCTCTGACTGTAGTCCTAGGAGTCTCACCAGCATCCCTCAATGTTTGTAATAGCCACTTGGGTCTCCTGACATAACTGGAAGGGGTTGACTCCTCCCCACATCAAATCCGAATCCCTAAACTGAAAGATGCCTATTTCTACTCATCCTTCAGAGTCTTTTGGTCCTCATCCTCTGTCATTGTTGATAAATCCTAAGATCTCCTAGATGTCAAGTTCTCCTTGAACTTAACATCTTTTCTCACAATTTCCTTCCTATGTGTTGGTATGGAGATATTGTAATCCTTTGAGGTCTCGTTGTAACCCATAAATATACCCTTTTGTCCTGAAGGATCCATCTTCATCTTCTTCTCCACAGGAACATGGATGTAGAATCGACAACCAAAGACACTCAAATGTCTTATCTCTAGCTTCACCCCATAGAATGTCTCCTTCGGAGTCTTGTCCCCCAATATTCTATGAGGACACCTATTTTACACATATATTATTGTGTTACACACCTCTTCCCAAAGAAACAAAGGCAACTCCTAGTCATTTATCATATCCCTAACATAACCAATGATGGGCCGGTCCCTTCTCTCTGGAACCCCATTTTGTTGAGGGTTGTATAAGACAATTAGCTCCCTTTTGATCCATGCATCCTTGCAGAAATCCTAGAAGTCATTGGAGGTGTACTCTCCCCCATTATTCGACCTTAAGACCTTGATCCTATTCCATGTATCATTCTCCACCTAAGATCTAAACACTTCAAACTGATTGAAGACCACATTCTTGGTCTTCATAAAGAAGATCCAGGTTTTCTTGGAACAGACAACAATGAATGTCACATAGTATGACAGTCCCTGCACTAATGATACTAGTATTTGCCCACTTACATATGAATGTATAAGATCCAATATTCCCTTAGACCTACTCTCATTCCTTGTCAAAGAAACCTTGACATTCTTTCCAAGTGCATACCCTCTGCAAACTCCTTGTTGCTCAATACTGAACTCTAGAAGACCTGTAACAATCCCCCTCATAATCGACAATGCCATGTAGTGTAGGTATCCCAACCTCCTATACCATAGCTCACATAGGCTCTCACTATCATGTACCAAAGCCTAAATAGGCAAGTGGCCTCTCTAACACCAATGCCCATTGTTGTGTCTGCGTTAAATTTCTCTGGATGTATGACTACTTGTCCTCTCTGAAAAGTAATGAAAAAACCCCGTCCTCCATATCTGATACTCAAAGAAAATTATTCTTTAGTCTTGGTATGTAAAGCATAACCTAAGCATCAAACAAACCTCCCTAGTCAAGTTGGAATGAAAATGTTCTCTCTCCCTTAATTGCATACTTGGCATCATCACCAAGCTCCACATGAACATCTAAGTTTGTCTCCATCATGTTGCTAAATGGCTCTCATGCTTCTGTCATATGAAGAGATGCACCACTATCGAGGTACAACACACTCTTGGTAGTTTTGCTGGTAGAAAGGAAAGAAAACAGTGAGAAAGCCTTCTCAAACTTAATTACAAAATCATTTAGGTGCATTTATGTTGATTCCCCTGTCTGTGTCTTTCCTTTTCCTTTATTCTTATTCGAACATTGAGATGCATAATTTCCATTCTCATGACATGAGAAGCACTTGATCTTACTCAACTCATTCCTTTTCGCTTCCTTGTCTTACTGACAAGGGCCAAGTTCTCATCTCTAATTTTCTACTTGTTTCCTTTAGACATCTCCCAAGTCTCTTCCTATATGCAATCATCCCAAAGCTTCTGCCAATCTGAGAGTTTTTCCCCATAACATACTCCCTTGAAAAATGGTTCCCAAGGCTTGGGAAGACAATTCAATACCACATTTGTTGAAATTTTATGTAATTTCAGAAGTTATTCCTAATTGTAATTGTATTGGTTATTCCTAAGTGTAATTGTGAAAGGGTTTATTGATAAGTCATGTCTTTTAGGTCTTTTATACTATAAATATGATAAATTGTGAAGTAAAGAGAAATGCAGAGAGAAAAGAATAGAACAATATATTGGAATGTATGAAGAAGAGAAGATAAGTACAATGCAAGATGGTTGAGCTAAATAGGCTCAAGCTAAACAAGAATAGGAGGTACAGCTGGCAGTGTACTGTCAGACTGTTGAGGTTACATTGTGTTTAACACTCCCTCTTAAACTCAACAGTTACAATCATCAGCACTAATTATGCCTAAGTGTTGTCTCTGAAAATCAAAAACTGACTTTCCTAGTGGCTTTGTAAAGATATCAGCAAGCCGATCTCGAGAACCACAAAATTGTAGTGCAATATCCCCATTATTGACTAGCTCACGTATGAAATAAAAACGAGTGTCAATGTGTTTTATTTTCTTATGAAACACATGATTTTTGGATAAATCAATGGCTGAAGTATTGTCACAGAAAATAGGAGTTGGATCCTTTTCTGTATGTGACATATCTTTCAATATTCGTCTCAGGCACACTGCTTGACAGGAAGTTAAGGTAGCATCGACATACTCTGCCTCTGCAGAAGATATTGAAACAATTGACTGCTTCTTTGATTCCCATGTAATCAGGTTTGTGCCCAGTTGAAAAACATGTCCATATGTGATGTTCATGTCATCTAGACTGCCTGCAAAATCACTATCTGTGTAACCAGAAAGTTGATTAATATCAAATTTTGTGCACCATAAGCCAAAATTTAGTGTTCCTGCTACATATCTCAAAATTTGTTTTGCCATTTTCCAGTGTGAATCTTTGGGGGATTCCATGAATCTGGAAACAAGGCTGGCTGCATACATAATGTCAAGCCTAGTTGCTGTAAGATACAACAAATTGCCTACTAAACTTTTGTATAAAGTAGAGTCCACTGTAGGACCTTCATCATTCTTGCTCAATTTTGTGCCTAGTGGTATGGGGGTTTCTACTGGATTGCATCCTTCCAGGCAAAATCTTTTCAGGATGTTTGCTGCATACTTTTGCTGACAGACAAAAATGCCTTTGGCTGATTGATGAACCTCAATCCATAAAAAATATTTCATTATGCCAAGATCTGTCATCTCAAACTCAGATTACATGGCATGTTTAAAATCTGTTAACTCAAGATTTCCTGTATATATCATGTCATCAACATATAAACATACAATTAGAATTTTACCGTGCTAATCTGTTTTGGTGTAAAGAGTTGGCTCATTTTGACTTCTGTTGAAACCACTTTTGATCAGATAAGTGTCAATTCTGTTGTACCAAGCTCTTGGATCTTGCTTTAAACCTTACAAGGCTTTCTTCAACCGATATAATTTGGTTGGGTGCTCTTGGACTTCAAATCCAAGTGGCCGATCGACATAAACTTCTTCTTCTAAGAAATCATTCAGGAATGCTGACTTGACATCCATCTGGTAAACTTGTCATTTGTGTTGTGCTGCTATGGCCAATAGAGTTCTGACAGTGTCTAATCTTTCTACTGGAGCAAAAGTTTCACCATAATCAGTACCTAGTTGTTGTGAGAATCCTTTGGCAACAAGTCTTGCCTTGTGTTTTTCAATCTTCCCTTTTTYATTGAGTTTAGTTTTGTAAACTCACTCGACACCAATACTTTTCTTGTGACTTGGCAAATCAACCAGACCCCATCTCTTGTTCTTCTCAATGGAGTCAATTTYTCGGTTCATGGCTTGAACCCAATGTGGCTCCTTAGCTACTTCCTTAAAGGATGTAGGTTGACATGACATTAAAGCAAAAGTTTGTGTTGTTCAAAGTCATCCAACTGCTGATGGATTTCTCTCAAACTTCGAGTTCTCTAATTTTGTGGTTCAGAGAATGATTCTCTGCTGGAAGTTGAGTTATCCTGAGAATTTTCAGGTTGTCTTTGTATCTGCAGTCGTGAAAGAATAGTTTGAGGTACTGGTTGTTCTGAATTTTCTGCATTTTCAGAACTTGGCAGCAATGGATTTTGACTATCCATCTACTGATTTTCTGAATCATTCCATAATTGATTTTCCAAAAATCTTACATCTCTGCTGAGAATTAGTTTCTTGGTGATTGGATTGTAAAGCCGGTAAGCTTTAGATGTTTCACTATATCCAGTGAAAATACATTTCTCACTTCTGTCATCCAATTTCTTCCTGAATTCAAAAGATATGTGAGCGTATGCTATGCATCCAAATGTCCTTAGATGCACTACATTGAGCTTTGTCCCACTCCATGCTTGTTGGGGAACTTTCATATTTAGACTTGTGGTTGGAGATATATTCAGGAGATAAACTGAGCATTCTACTACTGCATCCCAAAAAGTATTTGACAAGTGTTTCTCTTTAAGAAGTGTTCTTGCCATATTCATTATTTTCTGATTTTTCCTTTCAGCCACTCCATTCTGTTGTGGAGTATACCTAGTTGTTGTTTGCATGATAATGCCTTGTGATTTGCAGAAATTTGCAAATTCTCTGGAGTTGTATTCTCCTCCTCCATCTGACCTGAGTGCTTTGATATATTTGCCACTCTGTTTTTCATCTTCTGCCTTGAATTGTTTAAATTTTGCAAATGTTTCAGACTTGTGTCTGAGAAAATAGATCCATATTTTTCTGCTGAAATCATCAATAAACGTCAGAAAGTAAAAACTTCCGCCTATTGACTCTATTTGCATTGGTCCACATAGGTCAGTGTGAACAAGTTCAAGATGTTGTTTGGCTTGATTTGATGATTGTGGAAAACTAGTTCTCTTATGTTTTCCAAGTATGCAAGACTCACATGCGGGAATTTGCTCTTTAAAGATAGGTAGACCTTTGACCATGGTGTTTTTCTGAAGAAGACTTAGGCTCCGAAATGGTAGATGTACAAATCTTGTATGCCAAACCATTGTTTCATTCAGGGTTGATGCACTCTGTGCATATGATTGACTCAGATTTGCAGTTCTGAGGGTAAGGGGAAACATCCTATTTGGCATCATATGGATTTCAGAAATTAATTTTTTGCTTGGGATTTTGTCAAATATCTTGCAAGATACTCCCTCAAAAAGTACCTTATAGCCACGTTCAATGAGTTGTCCTACACTTAACAAATTATGTTTCAGATCTGGTACATGATAGACATTGTTTATGTCTTTCTTGACATTCTGTTTAGTAAGAATAGGAACAATTCCTTTTCCTTGAACTTTGACTAAATAATCATTTCCAAGTGTAATATCAGATGAGATTGAAGAATCAATGCATGAAAGTAATTCTTTGTTACCTGTCATGTGATTGTTGCATCCACTGTCCAGCAACCAGAGATCTTTAGGTTGTTGTTCAATCTTGTGGCACGAAAGAAACATACCTCCTGAGTTTTTTCCCGTGTGGTGTGACACATGTGCTCTTCCTGAGAGCTGATCTGCTTGCTTCTTCCTGCATTTAGATTCATAGTGCCCATACTTTTTGTAGTAATAGCATTGTATGCTTGTTTTGTCATTTGATCTTCTCCCTCTGCCTCTTTGAGGCTGGAAATTCTGATGTTGATTTTGTTGGTGATGTCTTTGACCTTGGAAATTCAGATTTGGATATTGTTGTCTGTTACCTCCACAAGAGTGAGGGTTACTTTGATTGTTCCCTCTTCCTTGATGACCTCTGCTTCTTCCTCTGCCTCTCCCTCTGCTGAAGGAAAATTGAGTTTTGAAAGCATTAGAGATTGACTCATCTGTGAGATGCAGTCTAGTCTCATGTGTCACCAGAGAACCAATTAATTCATCTGTTGAAAATCTTGACAGATCCTTGGATTCAAGGATTGTTGTTACAACCATTTCGAATTTCTTTGGTAAACTTCTGAGAATTTTCTCAACAATTCATTGATCAGTGATGGTTTCACCAATCAGTCTAATCTGGTTCACGATTCCCATGACTCTGGTCATGAACTGATCCACATTTTCAGACTTTGTCATCCTTAGAGTCTCGAATTGCGTCCACAAGGTCTGTAGTTTAACTGTTTTGACCCTTTCATTTCCTTGGTAGGAAGATTTAAGGATGTCCCAGGCCTGTCTTGACGTACCAGCGCCTGTGATTTTTTAGAAAATCGAGTCATCCACTGAATTTTGAATCCATAATTTAGCTTTATTTTCTCTCTTTCTTTGCTTTGCCTGAGCAATTCGCTACGGATTGGTCATAGCAGAAAGGGTTGTTGGATCTGGTTCCACATATCCAAGATCCACTGGTTCCCAGCACTCTTGTGCTTGTAATAACTATCTCATCCGAAGAGACCAAAACTCGTAATTCTTTCCAAGAAGAATCGGACCCTTAGTTGGTCCTAAATTGCTAGACGACGCCATAAAAAACAAATTGCAGAAAAAATAGAGGGAAATTTCGTATTTAACTCCGATCGTCGAAACGTCCATTTGTTGATGGCCGAAAAGAGCTTATCAGCCTTGATTTTGGCCTTAGTCACCGTGCAATGTGACCATGCGCCTTGATGTTAAAGTGCTACGGGCTTTTCCCATTTTTTTTTTTGCCTTTCAATTTGTCGAGACGCGATATTTGCCTTTGGGCTATTCAAGGGTCCAGATCTTGCTGTGATATGACAGTCCAGATCTTATCAAGATATCGCAAATCGGGACTTCGTGAACCCTGATGACGAGTTCTTCTGACTCCTCGATTCCCCGATATTCGATTGAATTGAAGATCTTGTAGATATAGAACAATGGGTAGCAATTTGTCGAGGTACCATTGTGACAAGTATGCCAAAGAAAGAATGGGCGAAACTAGAGAGAAGGGTAAGGAGTACGATTCCACTTCGTCTTGCATATTTGGTGTTGCTCAATGTCTCAGGTGAATATTCGACGAAGAAACTGTGGGACAAGTTAGGGAGCTTGTACCAATCAAAATCCCTGGTAAACAAGTTGTTCTTTAGAAAGAAATTTTATATTCTAAGGATGAGTGAGGATAGTCCAGTGACTAAGCATTTAAATGTGTTTAATACCATAATAAGCCAATTATATTCTGTGGATATTAAAATCACCGAGGATGAGAAACATATTAGCCTATTATGTTATTTTCTAGACTCTTTGGATAACTTAGTCATGTCTATAAGGAGTAATTCAACCACATTAGTACTAGAAGACATGGTTGCATCTCTACTGTCAGAAGAAATGGGAAGAAATAACATCGAAGGATCAACCAAATATGCATTAGTGGTGAGAGGTCAATCGATTGACAAAGATAAAGGAAAATTCTCTGGTTGAAAGTCTAATTTGAAGGGTAGATCTAAATCCCTTGTTTAGTCGACGGGAAGATGATAAAAATGCGGTAAAGATGGGCATTATAAAAATGACTACGAGTCTAAAGCAATGGAAGTCAGTGCAGGATCCAATGAGAAACAGTTGACTGGGAGAAAGATGACTCCATATAAGGGAGGTGATGTGTACCTTGCATCGACCAATACACAGTTGGATCAAGATGTCTGGTTGATCGACTCAGGAGAATTCTATCATATGACACCACATAGAGAATGGTTTTGTGAATAAGAAAAATATGAAGGAGGAGGTTTGGACATGGAATTAATCTCATTCGTACTTTTGAGAACTTTTGCAGTTCTCAATGCAGTTTATAGGTCTTAAGGTAGTTCACATTTATCGAGGAAATTCACATTTCCCAAGACCGTAGTGGTAAAAAGTAGATTTGGGCTATTTTTATTACATTAAGGTTTTTCATGCCATGCCATATACAAGTTTTTGGAAGTCTCACTTTGTTCACTCATTTTGAGGCATGTGTCACATCATTTGATGGAACGTCCCCCTTGGAGATTTCATTGAGGAAGGCCCTAGCATGTTTTGAGGAATGGAATTCCACCTTAGAGATCTCGCACTTGACCTTTAATTGACTTGGAAGGGCTGAACCCTCTTGTAGGGTTCTATTTCATGACTTTAAAGATGTTTTTGTCTTGGAGGCCCATACATCCATTGTGGAGGAAGCTTAGGAGTGTTGACTTGCACATTTTGAGGAGTTTGTTGACAATATACACACTTGGACGACCTATGGAGGCCAACGTTGAATCCTGAAGCCACTTCATTCCTCATTTAATGGGGATATCATCCCTCTTGTGGGTTAATATTTCACTTGGATGATTGTACATGTGGCTTGACCACTTTATTTTTTATTGTTGTTAGTTGTAGGGGAATCGTGTTTTACTTTTATTAGTCCTAGATCTGAGGAATCACATGAGATAATATTATTTTATTGGAAATGAAAGTGATAATCACTCTATAAATAAAGGTGTCCCTCCTTATTTGTATTCATGGTTGGATTTTTGGAGCTCCCTCTCCTTGGAGCTTAACTGACATATCTTTCTTGGAGCATTTATGGTATGTAGGGTTATGTATTTGTGGATGAATGTTGACAATTCTTGAACCTTCTTTATCTTGGTTACTATTTGATGCTTAAGGATTAACGGTGAAATGTTTAAGTATTCTACAAGCCTTGATAATTGATCCATTTGAGGGGTTAAGCTTACCACTTGGAAGGAAGATGTTTTAGGTTTTCCTTCCTTCTTCCTTTGTTGGTTTGGTGATTACTTTCCACCATGATTGGATTTTCCTTTTCTTCCCTAGCAAAAGAATCAAGTAAGTGCATCAAATCATGGTTGATCTTGTGGGTGAATATTTTTTCCATTGAGGCTACCTTCTTGTAGACCTTGATATTCATTATAAATATTGATTGTGTGACATATTACTTCTTACTCTTGGTTTTAAATTTTAATCCCTAAGCCCTAATCAGTAAATGATATAAGCCATCTCTTTACATAGTCTCTCCTTGACTCCATTACCTTAGTTGGATTTGACTTTCATCATTAAATACAATTTGAGCGGTAACATTTTGGTGGGGACAAATCCCATCTTCCTTATAGATTTTGAGGACTTCGTTGGATGTAGAGGTGACTGCATCCATCAACGTGAAGGCTCTTCAAGAAAGGATCATCTTACTAACTCCATCCTTGGTATTTGTATAATATATGATCATTGTTCAATTTATATTTTCATTTTCAGCCTTATATTAAAGATTTAGAAGAAAAATAGAAAGGGAATTAGATCCATGATTGGCTGTATGCTCCTTTTGATTTTTCAAATGTCTAGAGTTTTCCTTGATGAGAATCTCAATGTAGATGCAAGGGCAATTCTAATCATTCATGGATGTGGTGATTCAATCATGACACAAATATGATGAAAAATTTTGCAATACATTCATGGCTGTGGTGATTCAATCATGACACAAATATCATCTTTCATTGAATGTAGTTTGGGAATTGGCCTCCATCATTAAGATGATACGTCGAAAAATTTTGCAATAAGTCTTAATATGCTTTGAAGGTCTTTGCAAGGGAAACATATCATCTCTTGTGGGTTTTGTTGAAGTATTTTCCAGATGATGGAGTCCTGATGATCATAACCAATGGATGGTTATTTTTGAAATTTTGAAACTAACATATGGTCCACACAATCGTATTGAAGAGGCTCCTCGCCCTCCACTTGTTAATGATGAAGCCAACACTAAAGGGGCAGCCCAAATTTGAAGCATTGGTGCCGATGAAGCAATATGTTAACAGATTGCTATCTTATCCATCCCTGCAACAAACTTTACTGCTGCCCAAGAAGAGGTCTGTAATGCGAATTCTAAGGAAAATCTGACCACAGATGATGAGCATGAAAGGCATGGTACAAATTTGAAGAAGGAATGCAAACCCTGCAGTTTTATTGAATGAAGATGTTGGGAATATGACCATTCTCATCCCGTTTGAATCATCCCTACGGGTCTGTAATCTGGATTACTTAGAAGATAAACCAGCAAAAGGAAACAGTGAACACGATTCCTCTCATCTCCTTAGTCTTGAATTCTTGAAATTTGTAGAGACATTTGAAGCCAGAAAAGTATATGTTGACCTCTCTGATTCACCGAGTAAAGAAAGCATTGATTTATAGCACAACAGTAATAAGTCATACGTTTTACAATTTAACGACACCCTGATTTTTTATAACTATGATTACCGTGATGAGAATGAGCCCACGAATGATGACATATTGGGTCTTGGTTATCGACTCAGAGTGTTTCAATGAAAGATAGGGTCTATGCCAGATTTGAAAACAAGGATGACAGGGAAGAGGATGTCTCCGGTCCATAAAGGATCTAACGAAATAGAAATTGGTGTGAGGAAATCATCCAAGGAAATATAAACCCCGATCTCACAGATGATTCATGTGTCGGAGGTTTTGAGATGCATTGTTGGGCTCACGTACCAATCGCTACTGGGGCACCCGTTGAGGGTTTTCTCTCCCTGATCAACGAATAAACTGTAGCACAACTATCATCCGGGCTAAAGGTCTATGGGAAAAGAGTGAAAATTATGTGATATTTCATCACATTCAAGTTGAACAAGAGGTTTTCGAGTTGAATGAAAAGTTGTTAAAAGTAGATCGAACGTATAAAATAAAATAAATCTCGGATCGACAAAACCATGTATAATTCGATATTGAACAACTCTCTCAAATTTTCCCCAATCTTCACAACAAGACAAGACGAAGTGTTGGAATCGAGGATTGCAAGAAAAAAAATGAATAGTGTTTTTCCATCCAGTATCATTATGGAGAGAATTGACTCAACGCATACATTTTCTCCTTATCATTAGAATCATTCAATGTTGATATATAAGGGAGTTGTTATCACGGGATCTTTGTACTTGTGCAAAGCCTCCACAAGATACCTATATGTGTACCAATTGTAAGTTTCTATCACTGTCACCTAAGTAAATATTTTCTTTGTTAGTGATGAAAGAGGTCCAACACAAGGGAGGCTTCCCTGGTGATTTCAATGGATCAATTAGCAAGATTAGTGGAACCTATAGCCTCATATCTTTGTTACCTAGATGTTAGGTCTAGATCTAGAAGAGGTAAGGTAGATGACAAGGTAATTGGTTCACCTATACGAGACAATAAACAGTCCTAACATAATATAGACAATTACTGAGTTATATAGCTCAGTAATGACCTCCTCGACACTAGATAATCAAATAAACCAATTGTTGTTGCAAAATTACATTAGTAAGACAACGTATAACAACAATTAATATTTTGTAACAACAATAGGAAAAAATTACCAGAAATATAACAATTGAGCATAAAAATTAAGCCTTCAACATGTACAATAACATCCAATTGCTAGACTATGATTTTGAGCATATTTAGCCACATATTTCAAATATGAAGCAATAAATTCAAACACTAGTTGATGAAACAAACATTTATAATAGAAACAATAAATATTGTTTGTTTGCCAAACTTACAGTGATTATAATTCATCAAATCGCTTGGAGAGAGAGTGTACTAATTCTAAGAGTATTTTCACCACGAGAGAGCTCTAGACTAGTACCATTGACTTTCTAGGGCTTATGGAGTCAAGCATGCAACATTCTGAAGAATGAAGTAGAGAGTCAATAAGGACGAAACTTCAACCCTAAGGTGCAACCTCTAGTGGGCCTTAGGACTAAAACTTGAAAGAAAATGATTTCTAGGGTGCAACATCTCTTGGGCCCTAGATGTCCTTTTCCCTTTTCTAGATAACCTGGGGCAAGGATCAAGATGGACTAGGATTAAAACTTTAAGGTGTGACCTATCTTCGACCTTAGGTCTTTGAACATTAGAAAGAGATTAGGTCTCTTAATTCTTTCACCAAAACATGGAAAAATAGAAGTAGGGAAGGAAGAAACTCTTATGTTCCTTCATAGGGATTCAATAAAATAAAGTAGCATGCAACAAGATAGCAGTTATCATATTTTTCCATTAGCAAACATATCAAATTAATGCAAATTACTTACTTATATAAGTTTCTATGTCAACAGAAACCCTAACTTCAACAAGATATCATCCAAGAAATGAAAAACATCCAAAAATAATCCTTCTCCAAGAGGTGTGGAGTAGATCCAAGAAGCCAAAGAGCGATAAAAAACTATTTTAGAGCTCCCACTCACAATTGTGAGGAGAAAAATGATGATGATAAAATGAAATCATTGCTATCCTTATTTATATAAGGTAACCCTGGCACTTTGTCCACAAAATGTTAGTGATTCATTTTACAAGTGGGGTCAACCCCTCAAAATAGACTCCACAATAGTAATAAATGAAAACAATAAATCATAAAGCCACATGTGTTGTGATGTCGTGCCTCCAATGGGCTAGGAGGGCCTCTCCAAGGCCATGTGTCATCATTTGAGGTGTAATCAAGATGGGGGAATTCCATGCCACATCTCAAGTCATCATGTGGTGTTCAAGTGGCAACAAACCCCATCATCTACATCAAATGCTAGCATGTTTTCATCATCTAAATGCCCAACATACAAGGTATAAAGGATGACATCCAAGGAGGAGAAGGGTGTATTTCATATATGTGTGTCATCCAATCATATCTAAATGCAATTTCCTCCATCCACTGCATGATATTCTATGGGGTGTAGAGCCTAGGGTGTGGGCTTCTTGTCCATCTTTGTGCCACCATCACCATATCTAGCATAAACATGCCCATATTTCTGTCATCTAAGGTATAGAATATGTGAGAGTTAGTATCAAAGTCTGTCAAGCCATTGAGTGACTCAATGCTCTACATCATAGGTTCCATATCCTACAATAAATGCACAATGTCTTGGGTGAAATCCTAGGGCATCCTTCAAAGTATCATGGCAGGGACATGTAAATCAAAACAAAGTATGAAATCAAGTAAAGCCAATGTTCATAATACATACGAGTCCTTAGATCATACAAATTAAGGCACTACTTAAGATATAAGACACATAAACAATTCATATCAAGTATCCCCTTCAAATTTCACATTAGCTCAGGAATTTATGTAAGTCGGAAAGTTTGAATATGGGAGTTCCGAGGGGAAGTAGGAAAGAAACTAACCCTTCAAGAGTAAGTGTGATAGTGGTACATGTTGGGGTTACTTCATGGCTTATGATGTCACTTAAACAACTTCTATGTGCACCTTTGTTGATGGTGCGCTTGCTCTTGAGTTACCACTTTCTAAGCGCTATGTTTTTCCAACCCTTTAATATACCTTTTTATTATCCTCTTATCATATTTGCATGTCCCATTTATAAGGTTTCAAGCTATAGCATATCTACGAGAAAGTGGTTAAATGAAATCCATCACATTTGACAAGTTGGTGGAGAAATATGTGGAATGTGAGAATTTTTTTTGAAAGAAGTAATCTCATTCAACTAGTGAGACCACGTGGCTTGCCTAGAAAGTGAAGAATCAACCACATGATTCTTCTAGAGGAGAAGGCAGTATTTGATGATGTATAGTCCTTGTTGGATCGCCTTCATGTTTGGACATGGAATTAACCTTATTCAAACTTTGGGCACTTTCACAATTCCCAAGGGAGTTCACACTTATCGAGGCAGTTCACATTTCTCAAGGTAGTGATTAAAGTCAGATTTGGGATATTTTTCATGTACCATGGATTTGCATGCCATGCCATGTTCAATTTTTCAGAATTCTAACTTTGTTCGCTCATTTTGAGGCATGTATCACATCATTTGACGAGATGTGCCCCTTGGAGATTGCATTGGGGCTTCATTGTGGCATGTGTGGATGAAAAGATGTCTCTCATTAATTAAGGCCGTAGCGCTTTTTGAGGAATGGAATTTTACCTTGGGAACCTCATAGTTGACCTCTGATGCTAACCTCGAAGGGATTCCCCCTCTTGTGGGGGTTTATTTCATGATTTTGAGAAGATTTTTGTCTTGGAGGCCCAAACGACAACTTTGGAGGAATAGGAGTGTTGACTTTCACACTTTGAGGAGTTTGTTGAGCGTTTTCATGCTTGGGGGGCCTTTGGAGGAATCACACGAGATAATAGTATTTTATTTTATAGGAAGGTGAGCATCACTCTATAAATAGAGGTTCCCTTCCTCATTTTTAATCATGGTTGGGATTTTGGAGCTCTCTCTCCATGGAGATTAGTTGATATATCTTTATTGAATCATTTATGGTTTAATGGGTTATTTCTTTTTGGATGAATATTTTCAATTCTTGAATATTCTCTATCTCGGTTACTATTTGGTGCTTAAGGATTAATAGTGAAATGTTCAAGTCTTCATGATTGATCCATTTTAGGGGTTATTTTACCACTTGGAAAGAAAATGTTCAAGGGTTTCCTTCCATCTTCCCTTGTTGGTATGGTGATTACTTTCTACCATGGTTGTATTTTCCTTTGGTTCCCTAGCAAAAGTGTCAAGTAAGTGCATCAAATCATAGTTGATTTTGTGGGTGAAGGCTTTCTCCACTAAGGCTCCCTTCTTGTAGGCCTTGATATTCATTGTTAATCTTGATAGGGTGAAGGATTATTCTTCCTCTGAGTTATAACTCCCATGTCCTAATCGTTGAATGAAATAAGCCAACTCTTTGGAGGGTTTATTCTTGACTCCATTTCCCTTGTTGGAATTCACACTCATCTCTCTCTCCTTCTATCACTTATTTCAAAACCATAAAAACCCCAAATATTAATTTTGCGAAGGATACTCTTAACTTTACTTTGCACCAAATTGATCCCGATGATGATTGTCAAGAAAACAATCGATACAAATATCTTTGCAAGAAATGAGAGGAAGACTAATCACCATATGTTGATTACATAGTTTCTACAATGAGTGATAATTTAGATGACCAACCCACTCATGCCAAAGTTTGTTCAAGTCATCAATATGAACAACAAAAACTGATGGAAAAGGTGATGACCCAAAGTTGTCAAATCTATACAACTTGGTAATATCATTGACAATTCCAGCTGCTAGGACATGCTTAGGATATTTTAAATCCTTGGTTACAACTTGTTGAGGTGAAAACTCTACGATTTTTCCTTCACCAGAATGAGTAATTTGATACGTTGATACAAGGTTCCAAGAAATCCTTGGAATACAAAATACATCATTGAAATGACCATTATCTACCTGAACTATTCCAGATGATACAACACTCAGAGATCTACTATCACCAACAAATAGTTTTTCGTGTTACATTCATTAAGAGAAGAAAAATGTCTTTATCCTTAGCAGGGTTATCGAAACCTCCCCCGCCCCCCCCACTTCGAAGCCCCGAAGCTCGATCTGGGCGAGTGCGTCCTGGAAGCTCCCTCTGAAGCCCGACTCATTTTTTAGGAAGTGCGCTTCCTTCCCCAAAATCGTGATCCCTGCCATTTTGGAAGCACCCCCCTATGAAGCGCGCTTCAGAAATTTGGAAGAGCGCTTTGGAGGGAACTTCATGCATGCTTCAGAGGAAAAGGCACACGCTTCCGAGGGGACCCACATCTTCAAGAAAAAAATGAATTTTTTTTTAATTATTTTTTTTACGGTGGGGCTTAGGGTTGAGGGAAAAGAAGGAGGAGAATAAAGTAGCTCTTTCCCCTCTATTCACCTCATTCTTTCATCTTTATCTTGGAAGAGAGAGCAAAGGAGAGGTTGAGAGTGCAAATTTGTGAGAACTTGGAGGAGAAAGAAAAGGAGAGCTTGGAAGAGTGAGCAAAGAGGATCTTCGAGGAGAGAACAAAGGCAACCATCTTTCAAAGGTTCCAAGTTTCAAGAGCTAAAGAGGTAAGCCCAAACCCCAACTCCCTCATTTCCTTGGGTTAACTTTGTTAATGTTTTTTTCCTCCTCTCCTACTCTTTCCCATTCCTTCTTCTCTCTCATTTTATTGCAGATTGTTCATCTAAAACTTTAAGAATTTTTTTTTTCTTTTGGTTTATCATTCATGTTTTCGTTCTCATGGTTTTGGTGGGGAGAAGGCATCGAAGGGAAGAAGATGATAGTGGTGATTCTCATGATGAACCACAATATGAAGTTGGTGAAGGGTTTGAAGAGGAAGAGGAAAATGAAGAGGGAAATGTAGGACACAAAGATTTATTGAGACCCTTGTGGCAATTTGTAACAAAATTTGGGGAGGGGAGAGGTGGTGGAAGCATTAAATTTGTATGTCCTCATGATTGTCATGATGGAAAACATTATATCGGTTTATATACTCGTCTAAGGAGGCATCTTTGTGGTGTAATGGATAGTGATGAAAACAAGGGGTTCATTGGAATCATAGTTTTCCCTAATATATCCAAGGAGAAGAGACAAAAATATATAAAGATAGAGGAAGCTGCACAAAAAAGGTATGGTAAAAAACAAAAACTTCGATCCGATGGCTCATCTAGATTTGGTGGAAACACATCTCCATTTCAATGTGGTACTGGTTCTAGAACCTCTGGATCTAGAAGAACAATAGAAAATTTCCTTGACATTGGAGGTAGGAATGAGGTGGATGCAAAAGTGGCTCAGTTTCTCTATGCTTGTGGTGTCCCATTCAATGTGCTTTGCTCCCTTTATTTGCACGATCTTGTCAAGGCAATCAACGACGACCCCAAAGGATACAAGAGCCCCAACTATGAGAAAGCTAGAACTCTGTTACTTGACAGGGAAAAAGAAAAAATTCAAAGAGCTCTAACACGGTTTGCAGATGAATGGTCAGACATTGGGGTATCTGTTGTATTATATGGTTGGACAAATGTTAGGAACCAACATTTGATCAATGTTCTTGGTGTTTCTACTAGCGGTGCAATGATTCTTGTAGCACATGACTCGTCTTCAATTATTGCATCTTCCCAAAACATTTCAGATCTCCTCTTGAAAACAATTAATGATTTGGGTCCTTCTAATGTTATTCAAGTAATCATTGATAATGCAGCAAATTGTACGAGAGCAGGTAAAATCATTGAGTGAGCTTATCCACACATCTTTTGGTATGGGTGTTTGGTGCACACCTTGAACCTTTTGATGCATAATATTGTCAAGCATAGATAATGTGGATGGATTAATCAATTGTACAAGAAAGGGAAGAAACTCATCAAATTTATCACCATGCATACAAGGGTCAATTACTTCTACAACACTCACTTTAGGTTGCAGCTACTTAAGATTGCAAACACTAGATTTGTTAGCTATTAGCTATTACCTCACCTTTAGGCACCTATTGAAGGTGAGACAAGCTTTGGATGATATGGTGATGAGTGATGAATGGGATGAAATGAGAAATGATAGAGAAGGTGCAACAACAGTGAAGGAGACAGTCCTCGACAGTCAGTTTTGGTCGTAGGTTTGGTTTGTTTCGCATTCACCAAGCCAATTTATCACATGATCGAGTTTGCAGATTCAGATCGGCCAATCATTGGGGAGGTGTATGAGCAAATGGATATCATGCTAGGGGAGATTAAAGACATTGTTGAGCCTAGATATGTCAACCTCTATAACCATATTCGTGTAGAGGTGGAAAAACGGTGGGAAATGCTAAATATTCCAATACACGCCTTTGCATTTGTTCTAACACTTAAATACTATCATGTATCATGGCTTTCATCACCAACACCTGGTGGTGGGACCAAGAAAATACCACACCAATATCCAGAGATTCAAGCAAGTTACATGAAAGCATTAGATAAACTCATCCCGGACAAGGAGGAGTGTGACAACATCAGGATACAATTGAGCCATTACATCCTTAGAAATGGTGCCTTTGGGACCAACCATGCAATTAGATATTGAGGAAATCTGAGCTCTCTTGAGTGGTTGAACATGCATGGAGGTACTACCCCACAGCTACAACGTTTGGCAACATGGGTGCTTTCACAGGTGGTGAACAGTTCTTCTGCAGAGAGGTGTTGGAGCACCTACAGTTTCATCCATATTGTTAAAAGGAACAGGTTGAATGTAATTCGGGTAGAGAGCTTGGTCTATGTTCATTACAACTTGCGATTATCATCCCATTACTATGAGGAGGCACAAATGGATCAAAATTTGAGGCATTGGGACAACAATCTGGAGGAGGATAATTTGGAGGATGGAGTATTTCTTTTAGAGCAATTGGAGGGTGTTCTTTTGTATGATGATGATCATGTTGAGATTCCACCCCCATCTAGTGCCAGGGTCCCCATGTCCAGGATTGCAGCTACAATAGTAGGGGCTTCATCTTCAGCTCCGTCGCAGTCGTCTGCATCTACTTTTGCACTACCACCACATGGAGGCCCACGTAGTACCCGCAGTGGTGGAAGGAGGACCTGATACTAGATAGTTGTTTACAATTTGATGATTCTCCTTTTTCATTACTTTATATGTCATAGTATACATATTATAGATTCATAGTATTTGGCAACTAGGTGAGACTTCAGTTTAATATTTAAACTTTAAACTTTATTGTTTTGGACCTTTTGGTCTTCATAGTAACTTTAGTGTAGATGGCCTATTTTGTAAACATAACTATTTGGTCATGACTCATGTTATTGTTGACAGATTTTGGATATATGATTTCATTTCATACGTTTATGGTCTACTTTCTACAATTGCTAGAATCTAGAATCTAGATGGTTGATTCTGGAATGATTCATCATTGATGAACTATGTAGTATGGATGTCATTCCAATCTATATTGATGTACAAATATGCATGTTTTCATATATTCTGCAACTAATTTGTCTTTCTACATATTTTTTGAATATATATAAGCAAAGTGAAGATCAACATGGAAGGTATAATGGTCATGTTTTTACCAATTCTCCTTTTGATTATAATAAGCATAATCAAGTAATCCAAAACTTGTGGAATATTTATCCATCTACATATTGTCATTCACCCAAGCATTGTGTTGCCAAGTGTTGGAAGAAATAAACTTTGTATAGGAAACCTATGTCGACCAAGAAGGAAACAAAACATAAAGACCGAACTCCACAATGGAAGAAAGAGAAGGATAAGCAGGTCTGGATGCCAAAAACTCATTGCACTTTTTGCATAAGGAGTGAACATCACAAGACTAGTTGTTGGAAGCTTAATCTGGAGCTTCGTCCAACGAAGGACAAAAGGAGTGCACATGTACTCACGAAGGAATAAGGATTACCCATGAAGAAAGAGGAACACCATGAAGAAAAGAAACCAACCACTTGGTTTTTCCAGAAGTGGAAGTCACAACTTCATTGTATTTTGCTTCCATTAATGTAATCACACATGTTGAAATGATGACCCGTTATAACATCATTTTTGTACAACATCATATTTTCTTTTTCGTCCTTATGAGTATGTAATCAGTCAAAGTCCATTTTTGTAACTTTTTGGAGACCCAAAGGTCCTTTACTGGGGAGGTGTGATCCAGATTTGGATCCAGGAGCTTGATGGGGCTCATAAAGGTCTAAAAATCAAATTTCTCAAATGGGCTTCAAAATGGACGTGTATGCAGGCCTTGTTGATATGAACCCAATGCAATTTGAATGGGCTCAAACATACGTCGTATGCTCAAGTTATGACGATCTGTTCATTTTTCCAAACAGACTAAAAACAATGTTGATTGTACAATCCGTACAGTGACATGTGGCAACTGACTATACAGATCATACAACCATACAAATGATGTGGAATATTGTGGAGGTGACATGTGGCAAGGTGACTGGGCATACGGACACTAACGTGGACAAGTACAGAGGACCAATCAAGGAGTGACACATGTCACCCTTGCAGTGGTGATAGGTGGCACGTCCGTACGGGTGACGTGGCACATCCGTACTGCTTACGTGATAGGGAAAGTACACTCGACATATAGGTGGACCATTCAGTGTTGGACACGTGGCAGTAGGTGGGCATATGGAGTGGTTCCATGTGGCCCAAATGTGGGCTGCCACGTGGCACCCAATGTTTGGTTAAATTGTTTATTGGAAAAATTTTGGAGTTCAATGGACTTGAACCCCCGACCTCTCCATGGGCTAGTGACTTGGCAGGTCGGGCTAGCCAGCACGCCTGCGAGTTGTTTATTATCGCTATACAACCGCATTGCTATTTGATTTTACATAAAGAGTGTAGTGGGCGGAGAAAGGGTTGGGGCTAGGCCCCAGTCCCCCCGACACGGTCGTATGTACTCCCACATAACCATGGTCTACTTCCTATTTAAACTGTTAGCGCAAGAGTTCTAAGCCTCCAACATGGTCGCATGTTGCATGTCACATGACCGTTCCTTAATTTGTGGCGTAGGGATATATGGGATCGTATATTACCGTTGGTGTTTGTTGCATTTTAAATGGATAGCACCTGGTCGGTTGGGCTTGCATGCTGACTAGGGTGCTAGTCCAAGGGCTAAATGTCTGGGGAGCGTAAAAACCATAGAGGGGTGTGTAGGCTTAAGGTGTGGGCACATGGCCCTACACAAGAAACCCAGAGCTACACATGTTTGAGGGCACGCGCATAGATGGGATGTGACCATATGGTCGGTATGCATAGGACCGAGCGTTGAGTTTTGGGGGCTAGCACATACAACTAAGTGTTTGTCCACATGGCAGGCTTTAATAAGACCAGGGGCTAGTTAGTTAGGGGTTGCCCCCTATTTATGCACTATTGTTGGGTTTTGAACTTTATTATAGTGATTTCTTATGATTTATTAGCCATTTTTTGGGATTTTGGCTAATATTGGGAGATATTGGGCCATTGTTTAGGCTAGATCTTGGGAGGAAGTTGGGAGATGATAACCAAATTCAGATCTATATAAACTAGGCCATTTTGAGGTCATGGGGAGATAAGAGGTGGTTCAAAACAGGCTTATGCTGCCAGATTGGTAAGCCAAAAGCCATTGTCATGCAGGGAAGCTATTGAGGAGAGTACCTTTGCGGGCCATTTCTGGGAGCCTCGTTCATCCGATTTGAGTGCCGTCAATTTTGATGGGTTCATGAGATCTGGTAGAACAGGACCAACTAATTTTTGTAACCTTTTGGCACTATCATGATGTACTTGTAAATATTCTAACATAAATAAGAAAATCTCACTAAGACAAGGCCCAAAGATGTAGGCAAGATTGTCGAACTCCGTTATCACATTGGTGTTATGGTTTTCTATTGTTTTATGCTTCATTTCAGTTATGTACATGTTCATATGGTTGTCACATTTCTTCTATACTTATTCCTCTTTCTTTAAGATTCCTAATTGGTTAATCAACACATGCATAATAACTCAACCATAGTCATTTAAAAGATCTTTTCGGATCAATGCAACTCATATTATAATCCATCAATGGTAGGAATAGGGAACTTATATTTGATGTCCATCTAGTTTATATCTCTATGATCATAAGATACATGCCATGAACAATTTTTTGTAAATTGTCACCACCAATGGCAAGAAGGTACTTAAGCTAGGTTGATTGATGCCAAGCTCTAGCATTTCTTGAACCATACACTCAATATCACTCTTATGGGAATAGAGATATATGCATACAAGTATAAGGTCGGGAGATTCCATATTCCAAGAATGGAAAACGTGTTGCCTATGAATCATAGAGTGTGTGTAAAGGAGAAAAAAAAACATAAATGAATAACGTAGATGGGAAATAAAGATATATTCACAGAAAATGGTGCATAATTAAGTGGGAAAAAAAGGGCTCAAGAACTTTAATATTTTTGAAAAATTAAGATAATGTAATGCATAGCAATATGTAGAGGAAGTTAAAAAATCAGTTTCAGATTATGGAAAAGGATATTGAAGAAAGAATATGTTTGAAAAAAAGAGATAGTGTAATGCATAGCAACACACTAAGAAAATTAAAAAACTAGTTTTAAAAAATTAAGGAAAAGGATATCGAAGAATCAACTAAATCAAAAAAGAAGCTAACATATGAATATTATGAAAAATAAATAGTTAAGAGCAAGGAGAGAGTGCTAAATCATACTATAAACTAAAGTTTTCTATAGAGTTGGCCACAAGTTAATAAGGATATAAGACTTCCAAAAATATAAATTATGCACTTTATCAATTATTATAAAATTTCTTCAGTAATGTATCTAGTTTGGTGCCATACACAATTCATGTGAAAATTACCTCATAAGTCATTATGCATAAGAGTTGGTGAGAATTGGGAACATTTTAGACCCCATGGTTTCACTTATTCAATGGCATGTAAGTGCCTCATTGGAGACATTAGTTTAATACTTTGATTTGTCCATACATTTACAAGTACAAAGATCAAGTTTTGATTCCCTTTGCACTCTTAAAGAATTAGAATTTATAAGCCTCTCATAAGGTCAATTCCAATGTGAAATGCATAATTATTCAATGTAACATAAGTGCCTCCCCACGACTCCAGTTATTTTTCTTCTGATGTGGACTTACATTATAAGCATACATCTTAGGTTTGACTTCCACCGGGTCTTTGCCATGTAAGATCAATTTACAATAAGGGATTCATGCTTATAAACTCAAACTTAGGAGCTCCATAAAAAAACTCTAGTTTGATATTTTGGTATGATTTAAAAATGAAGTTTCATAGTTTATTGTCACCTAAAATTCATATTTTACCACGTCGACTTAAATTAACAAATTCAAAGATAATTGTTTGAGTCACTTTGTAGAATTCGACGTATATATATATATATATAGTGAAGGAGTGAATTTACCATAGTGGATCCATGCTTGTTTAAAAGAATATAAGTGCTTCACAAAACCCCTAAATTCCTTTTTTGCGTGTGGATTCAAGTACATAGATTAAAGTATGATTACCTTTATGTCCATTGGCATGTCTATGTCTTTCGATCTCACTTCCTTACAAAGGAGACATGCTTATCGAGTGAAATGGAAATGTCTTTATCATTGATTTTTTTTTTTAACTTATATTAACAAAAAAGATTGCAACTATTTCTTAAACAATTTAAAAAAATAAAGAGATTTTGAATATACCTGTTTTTCTAATAACTTAGAACTTTGCGAAAATATTTTCATCTGCTGATTAAAAAAAATAATAATAAATATTCGTTAACTTTTCATCATATATTTCAATGAAACAATACTACATTTAAATTCATTTACCTTTCTATCACAAATCATTAACTTTTCATCGTATTTCAATGAAACAATACTACATCTAAGTTCATTTACCTTTCTATCACAAATCCTTCTGGTGCTTTTTTGCAACTGCTTTTCAAGTTGGTCCAATTCTTTCATGGTTAATGAGTCCAAGTCTTCACCAACCATATTCTTGTTCACCCAAAATAAATAAATTAACATTAAAATAATATTAAAATTTTACCATCTTTTAATATAAATGATAAGATAATAAACACCAATAACTTCATACGTCATCTTACTTTTCTCTTTTTATCCAATATGTCTGCCTTCTCATGCAACCTCTTGAGTTGTAATTGATCAATCTGACAATTTATATGTTCATTAGTACATTTCCATGCATTACATATATAAATAAAAAGTATTGGAATAATAAAAATATATATATATTAGAAAATAAATAATTACATATGTATAATTAAATTTGTAAATAAAAAATTAATATTCTAAACTAATAAACAAGTAAATAATTATATTTAGATAATTATACAAAACTAGATATCTTATAAATTATGGGATATTGTTTTTCTTTTTTCAAATCATAAATTTACATATTATATGGAAAATGAGATTCCATATAATTATGGAGAACGCATTTAATCTACATAAGCTACAATAATAAAAAGGAAAATATGACAAAGCATATATTTGTGTCGATCATTCTACACAAGGGTCATTATCTCACAATTATTTCAAAGTGGCATGGTGTGAAGTTTATAGAACTAGGTTCCAATTTATTAGAGGAGTTAGAAAATTGTTCCTTCGTGTTAGGAAGTAAAAGACATTTTAGTGAGGAAACAAGGAAATAATTGATAGGACTTTCAAGTCACTTAACATGGATGTACATGCATTTAACTTTAACAATTTGCATTATATTTTTTTATTAAATATGAAGTTAGATCAAGGGTGATCTAACCATTCTTGATAGTAGGATTGGTTATTCCTTTTATTATTCCATGCTCCTTTGTATCTATTTTGCAAAATCCCAAATTTCAAATTAACCTCCAACCTTCAACCCCTAGATCTAATAACTTGTAGCTACAAGTATAGGGGAACGATCAAGAATGGTTAGATCACCCTTGTGATAGTGTTTTAGGTGGCTTAGTCATGTGAGTGGAAGACCTAATCCATATTTAGTGGGTTAGTGGGATGGAAGGTTAGGATGATGTTATTGGATTATCTAGCCTACAATTGATATGGTGAACCTTTAGAGGTTTCCTTGATAAGGATGGATCTTTTAGTTGATGGGCTATGTCCAGGGCTCTAGGTCATCACATCAAACATGGTACTGATGGCCCAAGTCATGTTCGAGAAAAAAAATCAAAATCAAAATTATTAGGTCATAACATTAACTTCTAAGGATCATGGGCCATATCATGGAATAGAAAGCATGATTATTAGTGGCCAAGCAATGGTTTATAGAAAAATAGCATGGCTTTGACATTTTAGAATTGACTTTAGGGATCATCAGTCTTATACAAAGTTATACTATCTGTGTTTGATGAATGGAATATGTAAATGATTTCAACCATGGGTGGTAGTAAGAAATATATTGATGGCCATAAAACATAGACATAGCACCGAAATAGTCTAGCACTTAAAGTTAGGGATTTAAGATACAAAAGTGACCTCTCTATCTCATGGTGAATGTGCAAGGCCGTAGATCACAACATAGGCCATGAACATGTCTCAAGGAGGAAGAATAGGGTATTTGGTCCTAAAATATGATTTCAATGATCATGGACAATGCATAGGGTCAAAACCCACCACACATAAAGGGAATAATTTCCACAAAAATGCCATATGGATGAAATTATGAGGTTTTGCACACTAAGTGTGGTTCTTGGGGCCATTGAAATCGTCTAAGGAGGAACATACATGTATTAGGTACAAACGTTAATTTTATCACTCATGGACCACATACATGATCCAAAATCACACTATGTGGTATTTAGCACGAGAACCCCTAGAAACACAATTGATATGGAAAAATGGACCATTTCCCTACAAAATTAACCTGCAAATTTCTCTCAGAACATGTCACCAATTTCAAATTGTGTTTCAAACTATTGGAAACTGTGGTAGAGGCAACTTGTAAGAAAGAAAAAAAATTGTATAACTTTTTCTATCTGCACTGATTTCTCTATATTGGAACAAAAATTTAACCTATGAATGAAATGAAGAAATTAAAAAACTAGTAAAAACCATCAAGCTATTTTATGTGTCAAAACATGATGATACTTTCCCCCTAAAGTGCACTACATTATACAAATCAACCTAAAAAAAAAATTCAATTATCTCCTCTTCTCTCGAAATCGCAAAGATGATTTTTTGAATAATTCTATCAATGATAAGGTTAGTGGCATGGAAAAAGGTTCCTGCAAGGAATGATGATAAGGTTCTGACATGTATTTTTTTTAACCATGGGAATCAGTAACTAGTAGGATTGATTTGGTCTAGGCTCGAGATCAAGCCTACTAGGTACAAGTATAACCCAAGAGTATATCCAATGGCTCACAAGCCAGATATACCAATAAATTATGACTTAGCAAGAACTGAAACGTCCTCAATGGGGGAACCTATTCTTCTAGCCTTATCACAACGAGCCATGGTCTCATCAAGGATTTGAACTTGGGTGTGGAAAACCAAAGCACAACCTCCCAACCATCTCATCAAACCCACTCAAACAAGGTTCCAACATGGGCTCCAACATGTATCAACAACCCTACAACTTCATCTTCAAAGGGTAGTGCACTGTCGATCATTTTTTATCATAAGGTGATCATAGTTATGAGGAAAAAAGTGGTTAAGAGTGAAAAGAGAGAGTATAAAACCCACACCAATCACCTTGAATCTCATGACATGATGATAAAGTCACCATCCTTAGTGTCGCATCCCCACAATGTTCCTAGTCAAATCTTGTGATTGTGCACCTCTTGAAGGTGTGCAACACTGCGACATTTCTCTCTTCATTGCTTTGTAACACCAATGCTACTTCATTTGGATTATGCTTCTTCACCTAGAGCATACCCATACTTTGTTATAGGCTATCAACGAGTCACACTCCTACTCTAGTGAAACTCTTTTATAATTAGACATTTGTTAACAACATAACACTTAGTCATATATAAGAATACATACATGAACATGAGAATCTAAGAGAACAATAGTCAAACAAATGAAATACAAACACAAATATAGTGTGAGCGACACTAACCATGCCTAACAACCAAAAAAGTATGTGTTATTGTGAAACAATTACAATAAGAGCACTATTGACACATTTTACAAATTAGGTAGAGTCAAATGACTCTCCTGACTTAACCAAGACACTCCTACAAAGATTCTTCACCAAGACTTTCTATCGAAACCATCTTTGCAACCTCCAAGGGTGCACCTCAGACGTACACTCAACCATGGACTTGTTGTCTCATCATTTCCACAGACTTCATAGATTTCGGTTTAGCCTCACACATGCCTCCAACAACTTGTGTTTCCAAACTTCCCCAAAATCGGCCTAAAAGATGGTTGTCCAACTCTGTCCACCAAATCCATCTCAAGGAAGCACAAATCCTCCTAGGAGGAGTGACTTGGCTCCTTGTGGGAGCTCACCCCTGTTCATCTAAGCCTACCTCAGAACCCCAAATCTCCTCTTGCTCTCCTAGTCTTTCAAATATTCCCTCCTTGTCTATGCAATCTTGTTCTCTTATAGGGGCTCCAAAGGTCACCATCACAAATTGTCGCATCCTTTGGTGGTGTTGTGCCCCTTCGTGACCGATGTGTCCAAACACATCATCACTCCTCTTCACGGAATTAGTCTCCCAAATGGATGGTTGTTCTCCTCATGTTGACACGCCATAATAACTTGGTCACTTCTTACTTAGAAAATCCCTTTGGTGCGTTTACATACCCAAGGTTCCCACTTTCCCAAATCGTGCAATGATTAGGTTATGGAGCAACCTCAAGTTCCATCTCGTTGATAATTTGGGTGGGGGTATCCGTAACCATATAATCGAAGACCTCACATCCTCCCTCACCTAAATTCATTTCCATACCTGACAGCATCCACAAAATCTGTGATCTCCAAGTCTCCACCCGAACTCATGCATTCACTACAACTAAGTCTGTCAGAAACCCCAAGTTTCATGCCAACTACAAATCGCAAAATTTTTTCAAAGTGGAAACCCCAAGTTTCCTTGTGAACTGGAAACCCTAAGTTTTCTATTGCAATGCAATCATCTACAACCTTTGCAACTATCCACACTTCCCTCTGTCCAAGTTTTTGTGCGACCAAACTGTCTGATGCAATGGAAAGACATCTCCTCCCTAACTATTCTCGCAACGTCTATGCTTCCATTGTCCCACAACGATGATCACTCTTCATTTCGTTATCGGTGTTTCTACCTCAACTACTATTGCAACCTCAACCAAAAATTCAATAATGTCTAAGTGTTCAACCTCAACCAAAACTTCAATAATTTCTAAGTTTTCAACCTCAACAAAAACTTCAATAATGTCTAAGTGTTTAACTTTTGTGAACTTGCTATTGCACCCATACTTCAACCAACTCTCCCATGTCTCCACATAATGTTATCCTTAAGTCTTACACTAGTTGGGTAGCTAGTCTAATTGTCATGTCTAGTTCTTGAAATGTGCAACTCCATGCTCAAACTTAGTCTTTTCCATATGGATATTTGTCACTTCATTCAATTCCAAATACCAAGGCATGTGTCCATCCCTGCCTCACTATTATTTTCATCATCCAACCTTCTTTAAGGAGATCGTCCATAATGTCTAATTGTTGCACTTCAAACATATCGGCATGTCAGTACTTGAATTATTTCCACAATTCAATCCATCCGCACAACAATATTAGACCAAGGAAAGGTCACCCCTCTCCTTGTTTCACTATGAAGTCACCCCCAAAAAAAATCATTCACGACAACTTGGATCCATCGTTCACCTCATGGCACAATTATCCAATATTTGCACCAATAACTGCATGTCCAGACTACCTTTTCCTTACTACTTCATGACCTGATTATGTTGCTGCATCTACTTCTATATGCCTTGGAATGGTTAGGCTTCACCCTCAACCATGCTTCCACAAAGTAAGAGAAACTACCATTTCCAAGTAATCTCTTCATGTTGCAATATGCTTGTCTGCCCAATCCTCCAAACAAGGGCAAGTCCTCAACCGCTCTCGTTTTGTCAAGTATACTCCTTGTAACTCAACATCTGCGATGAGTGTGGCCAATGCACTCACACTCCTCAAACATCCCAAACGAATTGTCCAAGGTTCTTTAAGTAGAATGAGTCACCTCAAAGAACTTCCATGCCTTAGGCACATTCACACCACATTCGCACCAATACTTCTCCCAACTCCAACCAACAACCCTCTCTAGATCTCTAAGTCATTGCAAAATCATCTACAAGGCACCAAGCTGTGATTTGCCTCATTTAATTTCCCATACCAAAGGAGAGCGAACACCACCCTAGTGACTTGATCTGCATTTTTTCCATTAAGGTCGACTACCGACATTTCTTGGTTGACTCCTTTATTGACTCCATCTGTCTACAAGAATGAAACTTCCTTGCACCTATTGCAAGAATCCAAACTCTTGCACTCCCATCGCAATTTTCAAGTCATCGCATGACCCAATGAATCTGTCTAAGGCACAAAACACCAAGCTGCCTCATCCATCCTCTCAAACTCCACAAGTACAGAATTGACTGCCCACTTCATTGCAACATGTCTAATGTGCCTCATCAAAGAGTTAGGAAACTTTGTTAATCCACATACATGACTTCATCCAAATATTCCTAAGTCAGCCACAAGACTTGTCCAAGTAGGTCACTCTAGGATCTCTGCAACTTCACCCTATCAATGTGTCCCAACTGCTACAAGATTTCTTCGAATCTACACCACTTATGTCACCCTCAAGTCTGTCCATTTTCACCACAGAAAGGGAATGCATTTGAACCACCAAGTCATCCGACTTTCCTTCAAAACACTCACTACAACACTTAGGAAATGCACGGAATCAAAACCAACGATACCTTTCCAACGAAATCCTTTTCTACAACCATGTTCTAAGTCTATTGTCTTCAACCTTCACTTGCCTAAGAAATCGACTCTCCACATGAAATCCCCTCAACAATCATTTGAAACTCCACCAACCTGCAAAACATTCACTGTATTAATTTCCTTTGGTATGGGAAATTAAATAAGGCAAATCACAGCTTGTTGACTTGTAGATGACTTTTCAATGACTTAGAGATCCAGAGAGGGTTGTTGGTCGGAGTTGGGAGAAATATTGGTGCGAATGTGGTGTGAATGTGCCTAAATAATGATTTTTTTTTTTTTTTTTTTATACTTTAGAAATACATCTAAGTCCCAAACTTCACATGCAATCGATCGAACCCATCTCCAATACATTTTCTATCTCTACACCTTGATTGCTTCATCTTCAAGGCACCATGTAGCCACCACCCAACTATCAAGTCGTATTGTTGCTAATTGAGTGTTGTAACTTTGTGAAGATCTACCTTGTCTGAAGGTTGCAGTCATACCACTCGTCAAACAACCCAACTCAACTCAATTGTTGTTCTCGACAATGCACAACATGAATGCGTCATGATGGAAACGTACCCAACCAATTGCATGCTACTCTAGGTCGCCCCAAGTCATCCAACACACCCAAATGCTTCACCTTGTTGCAACCTATAACTGCTCCTCTTCATGATCACTTATGTGATTACCCTTTTCATTCACTTATGTGATCACTAATGCGGTTAGATCTACGATAAGTCTTGCGACGAATCCTGCATTCCTCTGACTTTCGTCACACATCAAAACAATCAAGTCTTCCTTTGAAATAAGCTCCGCGAAAAGTTTTACGATGAGCTATGTGATCGGCCACCTCGTCTAACTGCTTCCTCTTATTACAAAATATATTCTTGGTCCATACAAGGTGTGCACCTAGACCAAACTTCCATCGCACTGTCAATTGAACTGTTGTAGTAAGTCTGATTCAAAGTTTGTGATAAACCATTTTGCTCCACTGAATGGTTCACCAAGTCTGTGAACATTCCCACCAAACTGACTTCGCAAAAAACTATCATGCTACAAACATTTATGCAATATCAAAATTGTTCTAGGCACAACCCTTACAAATGAAAAATTAGTGAATAACAAGGTTGTGTTCAAAATGGTATGTTAATTATGAGAAGAATGAACTCTTAATGGGAAGGACGTTTTCTTAAATGCAAAGTTTCATATTCAACTTGAAGATATTATAGAACTAATTTAGTTGTTTTGATGGCCATGATTAGATCTCGATGAGAATAATTAATAAAGTAGTTTTGAATATTAATGTAGATAACTTTATTGCTTTAATAAAAAATAGATAATAAAGTAGGTTTGACTTATAATCAACTAAATGCTAGTGCAGATAACTTTGTTTCTTTAATATGAATCATGATGACTTATGATTTAATTCATAGGAATCACACTTCTCCTACAAAGAGAAACCAGGGTATCAAATTCCTATTCCCAACATATTTTCGTAGAAATCTTGTATAAAATGATTTTGTTGGTAATATGGTTGAAAAACACTTTCAATCACATTGCAATGAATCACATTGCAATGAAGAAGAAGGTGGGGAAGATAATAAATTTTCCAAGGGATCGATGATAATTCTCTTTCATAATTTATTTGTTGAAGTCGATGGGAACAAGAGAATGAAGACCTAGAGGTTGGTAAATCTCAAATGAAAGATCAATAGGATTATGAAGCACTTGTTGGATCTTCTTCTCATGTAGGTGATGAAAGATATTATTCTCATGTAGGTGATGGAATTATGAATAAAAGTCTTTTTGAGCCCTTATTTTCTCGTATTTTCAACTTGGATTGTGAGGATTACTAGGGTTCCCATTTTGTAGGATAGTTTTTAACATTTTTCATTTTCTTTTAGCTTGTAGAGTTCTATTTTTTATCATTTTTTTTAGTCAAGAGCAATGTATTGTGATAAAAGAAATGAAAATTGAAGGAGAATAACATTTTTKAGATAAGTGTTGTTCACTCCATAGCCCATTTTTCAAGGCACTAGTTTGCTTCCCTCTAGAGGTCTATGTTTCTCAGTTACCTCATAGGGAGGTAATGTCCCCAAGTAAAAGCAAACACTTTCGCCTTAAATGACTCACATTTAAAATTTGTTCCAAGTTTGATCTTTTGCATGGTGCACACTTCAAGTAAAGTCATACATATTTCAAAATAGTACAATTGAACATATGTTTATTAATGTTGTTAAACACAATGGAGCTGTCAAAATCCAATTCCAAGCTCCAAAACAACAAAAACTAGTTTCTTCCCATGGGACTGACTTTAGGTGAAATTATGATATTGGTTAGATGAATT
>JZKD02S1833671.1:1090865-1110498 GCA_000966675.3 Picea glauca | reverse complement strand
AAATTAAAAAATGTATATTTTATAAAGAACAATAATTTTGAAAACAATGTAAAATGTATTTTATAGTAACAATATTTTAACAATAAATTTAATAGTTAATAACATGTGTTTCTTCTTAAAAAGTCACAAGTTTAAATCCAGAAAAAAAGTAAATGTATTAAATGATATCAAATATGACAATGCATCTTATATATTATAATATACTACATAACACTTGTAAAAACTTTAAACTTATATATAATAATAATAAAAACAATAAAAAATACTATGACTGTAAATCAGCTTCCCTTGCGTACCATCTTCATAATCCCAAAACTAGTGTACCCATGTACTTACACTCTCACATATTTATATGCACTTTATCCACCACCTACTTTTACTCTCACTTTACTTTCATATTTTAATATTTTAATTACAATTAAAATGTAATTTTAATTTAATTTCTATTTTATTTTGTTTTATATTTCAATTATCATTGCATTTAGAAGTAATTTTTATAATTAAAAATAAAAAAAAAATATACAATTATTTCCTTCCTCAATATGGTTCATATTTTAATATTTTAATTACAATTAAAAAAGTAATTTTAATTTAATTTCTATTTCAATTTTTGTTTTATTTTGTTTTTTATTTCAAATTATCATTGTATTTAGAAGTATTTTTTATAATTAAAAATAAAGAAAAATATACAATTATTTCCTTCCTCAATATGGGAGGCATATGTAACATTTATAAAAATATTAATAATAAAAGAAATATTTCAATGTTCATTGGATATAAAATATTTTAATATCCACTTTATCTAAAATACTTTTATATCATATAAAATAATTAAAAGTAAAAAAAATATTATTTACAAGTGTTTTTTATTTTCAATAATGAATAATGAGTAACAAGTGTAATTATTTCAATTATATAAAATTGATATTTAACATTTGAAAAAAATATATTAATTAAAAAAAACTTATTTCTATATTAGTAATAAATAAAATATTTCAATTTTCACCTTATATATAATTTTCCACATTAATAAAATATTAAACACATATATAGATAACAAAAAAATCTTGTAAACATATACTCATAACTAACTTAAATCTATTTTAAATTAAAATTTTAAGAAGAAAGCAAAGTCGATAGAGGTTGAGTCCTTATAACTGAGTCCCTTTTTCTCTTTGCCCTGGATATGCTTGATATAAAAATAATACTCACACAAGAGTTCCATCCATATTTTTTTAGTAAAACATAACGATTATTGAATTCCAAGCTCCATTGACAACAAGAAAATGCCCCTCACTATGGTTGGACTGGACGCCTTGGCAAGGGCTCGGATGGGATCTAATAAAACGACGGATTTTCTAGTCTCTATGCTTGAAAAATTAAGGGAGCGTTTTGCATGCGATGGGGTTAGAGCTTTGATTATGTCTTAGACATTTAAGTTTTGCAAAGAGCTTGGTCGCTACACAAGTCAATGATAAATTCTAGTTATGCTTTTTAAGGATTTTTGTGTGAATTGAAGGGATGGGCTTTTGGGATAAAGGGGGTTTATCCTCATGGTTTATGTTTGATTTTTCTATTGTGCATAACTTTAAATTATTTTGTTTGTTGAGTTGATAGCTAGTGGGTTGTAATAAAACATATTTTTGTTGTTACATTTGTTTGGAGGATTCACAAATATTTGGTTTTTTATATGCAATGTGTTTGAGAATCTCCTGTTTAAGTGTAGAATTCGTGAGGAATTTCTAGAGAAATGTAATTCAATTTTTCCATTATTCAGCTATACAATAAAAACATATCATTTTCCCTCATTTCAATCTGAACAAGTGGTATCAAAGCCCATGGATCAAGCATACTCCATTAACATGGAGGTGAGAGGTGAAGACTCACTTTATTGGCTTGAATAGATTCGGTCAAGGAAGTACATCTTTATTGGTTATGGGGATGGAGTTAAGTGATGTAGATTGTAGGATCTTATTGCATCCAAATCATCATTAGCAGAGATGTGTACATGGAACATTCAAGAATTATTAAGGAATTGTTCAGGATGACAAAGGAATATTTGTTTGCAAACTCGAGGAATTGTTGTATGGCCTAAGATAACCAGGAAATCGTACAAGATGTGTGATTCCTTCATGGTGAGCCAAAGTTCTTAAAAAGTGAGTATGATCACTGTGTTTATGATATATACATTATCCTGGTGTTATGTTGATGATCTCCTTGTTGTAAGCAAAGCATAGTTTAGGTCAGCGAGTTAAAGGTTCATTGGTCAAGATATTTCAGATGAAGGATCTAGGAGAAACAAAACAAATTTTTGGCATAGAAGTATACAAAGACATGAAAAATGGTAATTTGTGGTTATCACAAAAAAAAAATGGTGAAGATATTGATGAGGTTCAATATGAGCATTGTAAAACCAATAAATATCTCTTTAGCTTTCCATTGTAAGATTTCTTCAGGTGTATGTCCTAGTCATAAGGAAGAAACGATTATATGTCTTGTGTACCTTAAGTGCAATAGGATGGTTGATGATTGCGATGGAATGTTCAAATATTCCACATCCAGTTGGTGTCATTAGTAGACACATGGAAAAACTAGGTAAAGCATCGTTGTATGGCCTAAGGTAACTAGGAAATGGTACAAGATGTGTGATTTTTTCATGGTGAGCCAATGTTCTTAAAAAGTGAGTATGATCACCATGTTTATGGCATATTCATTATCTTGGTGCTATGTTGATGATCTCCTTGGTGCAAGCAAAGCATAGTTTAGATCAGTGGGTTAAAGGTTCATTGGTCAAGATGTTTCAAATGAAGGATCAAGGAGCAACAAAACAAAATTTGGGCATAGAGTATACAAAGAGATGAAAATGGTAAGTTGTGGTTATCACAACACAAATTTGGTGAAGATATTGATGAGGTTCAATATGAGCATCGTGAAACCAATAAATATCCCTTTAGCTTTCCATTGTAAGCTTTCTTCAATTGTATGTCCTAGTGGTAAGGAAGAAAGGATTATATGTATTTTGTTCCTTATGCCAGTGAAATAAGATGGTGGATGAGTGCGATGGAATGTTCAAATATTCCACATGTAGTTGGTGTTATTAGTGGACAAATGGAAAAACCAAGTAAAGAACATGGAGATGAGTGTTTGAGTATCTTAAAGATGGAGTATGACCTATAGTGGTCGCACTGATTTAGTTTGTGATTATGTTAATTCAGTGAAGGTGGGGTGGTTCATACTAGATAAAATTGTGCATACATGTTCATGAAACTAGTATTGTTAGAAGAGATGGTTGAGTCATTGGGAAAGGTATCAGGAAATTGTTTTCAAGGTGGAGATTGTTGGGTTGTGACAACACATACCCTTCCTGTTACATTTGTTTGGAGGTTTATCAGTCGTTTGGATTTTCGCATTCCTGGAAATGCTTGAGATTCTCCTATTTAAATGTTAAATCCAGTGAGGAGATTCTTGAGAAGTGTAATCCATTAGCTAATAAAAGCATATATCATTGCCCCAATTTCGTGTGTTTGTTGTGTGTGATTGTTTATATTATCTTTATTATCTTTCTTCTTTAATTCGGTTTGCAAGTTGTCTGATATCAACAATAACATGGGGACTCGATGTGAAGAACTAGCCAAATGTCTAGATGTTACTATTGAACTCTTGGCTATCTGATGCATCATCTTGCTAAGGTAGATCAAATGTCTGAAACATCTTGACAAACTGATCCTTTAACCTACTGACCTCAACCATGCTTGGGCTTGCAAAAAGTACATCATCAACATATAACACCAAGATAATGAATATGTCATCGAAACTTTTGAAGTAAGTACAATGATCATACTCACTTCTAGTAAAACTTGGCCTCACCATGAATGAACAGACATATTGTACCATTTTTTAGGCACCATTAGGCCATACAATGATCCCTTGAGTTTGCAAAGAAATCTCCATTCGCAATCCTGAACAACATCTATTGTTCCTTGTACATATATATGTTAATGATGATTTTGTAGGTCGTAGCATCCCACAATATAGATCTCTTATCTCCATCACTATAACCAACAGAGAGATTAAACTTGTAGAAATACAAATATTGTAATTATGGAAATAGCTTACGGTTTGCCAGTACTTGTACCCCCAACCCTTTCTTGCTCATACAACCCAGTCACTGATGCAATAAACAAGTAGACACTCTTGCTTCCCTAGATACCACCACTGCTTCATTTACTTGTGTGCTTCCTTCCAATTTGTAAAGGTTTCCAATCTTTGTAGCCTTCATAACCACCAATATGCCTTGCATAGTTTTAGTGTTGCACCTTGACCTGTAAACCTTTAACCTCTAGAATCCCAAACTACCAAAGAAATTAAATCATTTTTAAGCTCAAGTGCATGTCTAACATCTATTAATGTTCTTTAAATACCATCAATCATATTAATCTTAATGCTCTGAATGCCAACAATTTTACAAGAAATATCATTTCCCATAAAGACGACATCATTATCTATAGATTGGTAAGAAGAAAACCAACTTCTATGTGAACACATGTGATGGGAAGCATTAAAATCTAACAACCATTCTTCTTGATATTGTCAGATACTACAAACAAATAAAACTTCAACAACCATATATGAACTTGATTCAACTATATTTGCTTCCTTATCATAGTCTTCCTTGGATATTTTTCTCTTCCAACAATCTTTCTTGAGATCATTTGATTTACTGCAGTACCAACATCTTAGATTTCTCTTTGACTTGGAAATGGATGTACCTCCCTATTTCCATCCAACAACCAATGCTTCTAGTGTGGAGGTTTCTAAGTTAGATTTCTTGCTCACCTCCCCACACAACAAAGCTCCCAAAATAGAGTCAAAATCAAGGGTGTTTGTTGTGCTCAAACTAATAGAAGTGACTAGATGATCCCAAGACTCGGGCAACGAACACAAGAACGTCAGTTCCTTATCTTCCTCATCGATTTTTACATCCATGCTAGTTAAATAGCATAACAAAGTATTAAATACATTTAAATCATGAGCAATTTTGGTACCTTCTTTCATATGTAGACTATACACTTTCATCTTCAAGTAGATTCAGTTTGTTAGGGAATTTTCCATGGAAAGGCTTTCCATTCTTCTTCATAAACATGTTGTTGTCTCCTCTACAATGATAATAAACATAAATTCATCTACTAGGAACGAACAGATGGTACTAAGAGATCTCGAATCTAGATCTTTCCAGTCCTCATCTATCATACCTGTCAATCTCTGTCTTTCCCATCAATGCCTTGTGCAATCCTTGTTGCACCAACAAATTCCGCATCTTCAACTTCCACAACTTGAAGTTACTTTTGCAATTAAACTTATGCAACTTGAACTTATTACTCGACACTGGCCATTCTCCGTGGCCTCCTTCGCACGGCTCAAAGACTACAAACGATCTCGGCTCTTTCTCCCTCGTGAAAAAAAATCCCAAAACGATTTCCTTGACAACTCCTCTGCGTGTGAATGACAAGAGAATAGACTCTCTTTCATTGTGCACGAATTACCAACGACGAGACTACTCCTCAAACCTTGATATCATTTGTTGAGTAACTTCGAAGAAATATTGCGCCAAAGAGAAACAATGTAAACAATCAAAGCATATAATTCAGAGAGTAAATGACACAAAATTAGATAAGAGCAATGGAACGACATCTTATTGCTCAATCTCAGAGATACAAAAATAGGCTTACAACTTGCTATACACCTCTACATGCTACACACATAAATATTACAATGTTCAGTTGTTCATTAACGGATTGGACTCCCGCAAAGGTATTTGAACCTATCTAATTGGTTCTAGACTGGTTGAACTCCCGTACAAATACTTGAATAGTTGGAATTGTTTTCACCTTTTCAATAATAAATCCTAGTCACTAGTCATAGCTGGTTTTTGGGCATGTTGGAAAAAGCCCATCTCTATGATTATACAATCTAGTGGGCTAAAAATTGAAAGGATGAGAGAGAAGAAATAGATAAGCTTCTTGCTCTCTCGATATTGGATATGGAGTATAAAATTGTAATTATAATTCATGGTTTTTTTTTTTATAAAATTAAAATCATAATTAATGCTTTTTAAAAGTAAATATGAAATGTTTTGCTACTTGTAATTTACCATAAAAATTTAAATGATGGACAAAAATACTTAATGCAAAGGGAATTAAAAAAAAAAAAGTCATGAAAGGGAATTAAAAAAACCCGTTAAGAAATTATAAAAAAAAAAAAAGGTCGTGAAAGAAAGGGAATTAAAAAAAACCGTCATGAACATTTTACTTTACGGGTTCGTCAAATTACCTACTTACAAGTGACAATCGCCCACCACGATCTCCGCTGCTTAGCTCTTTCACTGCGTTCTTGAGAACATGAGTTCATGTTGTTAAAGGCTTCCCGGCTATACAACTTAGAATTGCGTCGGACAAATGGTTGTCCAAGACCTTAAAGGTATTCAGCTTCACATTCCCGTGCTTAGAAGGAATCAACCCAGGAAGAAGATTGTCCGAGAGATCTAAATAATTTATCACTGGAATTGGTTTTTTGAAAAATTGATCTCCCCGAGCTGCTTGCACGAACCGTTTTCGGCAAGAAGCTTTTCACTTAGTTGGTTCTCACTAAGGTCCAGCTTTCCGAGCTGTTGCAACTTCTCCAAGCTCGGAGGCAAAGCACCACAGAATAAATTATTGTTGGTTATATCCTGGAGGTTCTGCAGCTTTCAGCTTGTCGATGTTTGAAGGTATCCTGCCAGTAAATTTATTGTCACTAGAAATTCATTGTCGTTAATGAGATTTTTTTTGATGGACATGTCCGGAGAAATAAGTCCTTCAAAACTATTGTAATTTCTTCAGTTCTAGTAGTGAAACGTGAGGAAGTCCCGAGAACGAACCCGACACTGAGTCATTAAGTTTATTGCCCGTTAGCCTAATTTTGTTTAAACTCGTGCAGGTTCCCAGGGTTTGAGGTAATTTACAGGTGAATTCTGGCTGAGAATTCGGAGCTTTTTTTTTTATAGCTGGTTGTCTAAAATATCTAGTGCTTGAAGTTCCGAATTTCTTCCTAAGTTCTCGGGTAAAGTGCTGATGTTGATATCAAGTCCAATCAATGTGCTTCGTGCAATATATTATTGCATTCCATTTCTATTCCTTGTTTGGTACTCACAACCAAACAAAAAGTGTCGACTGAATGAAACAACACAGTTCGTTGTCTCCACTAGGGGAACAATCAAAATCACTAACCTCGTTGAAACAAGATAGTTCGTTGTCTCTACTAGGGGAACAATCAAAATCATTAACCTCATTGGCCCGGTGGACCTTGTGGAAGCAGAGGAATATGGATTTGTTCCACTAGCATTTCGCCCATCGCCCAGCATCCCTTCTTCACCTAGCGTATTTTCCTTTGCTCAGAAGTGCCAGTCCCATCTCTCTAGCCATAGCCAGATTCACCATTCTTACTGATAAGAAGTTTCCAGTGGGGATGACAGATATGGGAAAGACCAGGAAAGAATTAGATACTTGAGAAGGGCAATGTTTTATTTTTTGGTTTTTTTTCCAGAATCTGGCTATGTAATTTTGGACAAAATAACTATTTTTATTGTTTAAATTACATTTCTGAATGCATATATAAATTCAACTCACTAAAAAAACCAAAACATTTTCATTATATAAACTTAACCACTCAAATCAAATAAAATCTGGAAATAAAACCATTCCTCAACAAATTTGGAGGCAATGGATCTAGTCAAGTGGCTTTCGTTTTGCATGCTCTTATGTCAATTAAGTCGCTTGATGCTCGAGCCCAAGAAGCAAATGCTATCAAAAGAGAGAACGGTCCCGGCCGCGCGTTGTTGTGTTCCACGTGCTGAGTTGTGAATTAGTGACACAACTCAATTTTCTTTATAACTTTGATTGGATAGAGATATTTTAGTTAACTTTTGGAAATGTTAAAAGTGTGTATTAATGTGCACACTATTCATTTTTCTTCGTAACTTCGATAGGCTTTTGAAATTTGAAATATTTCTAGAAACACAATATTATATCTCTCCTCAGGTTCACCAATAAAAGAAATCCCAAACGTTCCTTAGGTAAATATTTTTTTGCGTCAAGAGGCTCGCCCCTTAGATTTCCCGAAACGTATTCATATTCATTTAACAAAACAACGAGAAAACTCTAAAACAGTGAGTAGCAACATATACATAAATAAATAAATAAGCAGGGATGGCACACGGCCGGCTGCTTTATTACGAGAGATTACAGCCACAGTATTAGTAATTACTATGTGAGAGGACTTTGCATCAGTGGAACTCAATTTGTTTTGAACATATACGGTTTCAGTTATGTCAACTCATGAGTATATCACTAATAAAATGTGATAGGATGTCCATAAAATTTTATAAGAATTAAAAAGAAATTGGCGTTGGGACTGTTTGTGACAATAGACACGCCACGCCACGCCCTATTTTAGGTGTTTAGTTATTGAAGAAAGAGCGAGATCAGAGAATAATTTGGGCCAAAATCAGCAAAGGAAGAGAGAGATCCCATGGAAATTCTGGAGTCAATGAGAGATGTTAGAACTGAGGCTTACCGTAAGGGACCTGGAACCCGGACCAATTCAATTATTGAATGGGCATCAAAACAAAAGAACTTCAATATGCATGACGCTTACATCGTTGTACCCCTTTGCCTTTGATGATATTTTATTAATTTTAGTGCACGCCGACTGAATTATTTGAGCTTCTAAAATCTGGTCAAAACCTTTTTGTGTAAAGCGTGATATTTGATATTTTGGCAAAACTCAATATCCAACGCACAACATGCCTATAATGATTGGCGATTCGCAACTGAAAAATGAAATAAGTTTATTGATAAATCTTTTTTAGGATTYAAAMAAAAAAGACAACTTCACATCTCTATGTCTCCTCCATCTYCTCTTCTATAACCTATCTTCCATCACCGAAGGCTTTGTATCTCTCCTCTATCTCCTCTCTCATCACCGAAGGCGCATGGTTTGTGGAGAACAGAGACGGATCAGATTTCGGCGATTACAAACGTCGAACACAAAAACAAAACACAATGCAGATTCCCAAATCGCGAAATGCGAACAGGCTGTGGGACCCAGTATTTCGGGTTTTGGTGGTTGGAGAGGTGAGACACAAGAATGCAACAATGATTGCAAAGTCACGAAATGCGATCAAGCCGTGGCCCCGGGCAGATCGGAGTTCGGGGTTCGAGGTTTGCCAACACCCGATGCAAAGGCAAAACAAAACAACAAATGCCGAATTGCGAAATGCGTACAGACTTTGGGGCCCACCACTTTTGGGTTCGAAGGTTTGGTAAAACAAAGGAACTTCGTGCGAATTTAACAGGTAAACTTCGAATACCAAAAAAGAAAAACATGAACAAAGTTTACAAACTCAATAAAATATATACGGAGAAAACACCTCCGAATGTATAATAACCAAAATGATTCAAAAAAATGTTTCCAAAATCTTGTAGATTACAATCCGTTTCAGGTACTTATACAAAACAAAAATTGCCCCTTCGATCTCTGAAAGAATTTGATTAAGGCGATGAAGGTGTCTCGTGGCCTGCAAAGGTTAAGGCAACCACTGTTTAAGCTATGTAAGACAAAATTGTAATCGGTGGTTAATCCTCGAGTCTTGAAGGGTCAAGACGGCCACCGATTCACTATTTTCATAGGGGCGGTGAAATGATTACATCCTGACATACTTCCTCTTAAGCATTTCAGAGCCAAACAAACTAAAACAAGTAAAACAAAAATTGTTGTAAACAATGCATTACAGCTTACAGACCCCAATATTTCTTCTATGGATTTTAAACAATTCATTTCCCAAAGGCTTCATAAAGATGTCTACAAATTGTTCTTCAGATCTGCAGAACTGAACAGAAATATCTTTACCAGTTACCAGCTCTCGAATGAAATGATACTTTGTATCAATGTGCTTACTCTGTTTGTGAAAGACATGATTCTTTGACAATGCAATGACAGATTTATTGTCACAGACAATTTCGGTTGCATCATTCTGGTCATGCAACAATTCATTCAAGACCCTTCTCATCCACACAGCTTGACATGCAGCTGCAGCTGTTGCAACATACTCTACCTCAGTAGAAGATAGAGTCCCAATGGGTAGTTCCTTTGATGCCCATGCCACTGCTCCAAATCCAAGACTAAATACATACCCAGATGTGTTTTTTCTGTCATCAATGAAACCTGCAAAATCACTATCAGTATATCCGATCAGCTCAAAGTTTAAGCTTGATGTGTATCGGATACCAAAATCAATTGTTCCAGCAATGTATCTCAGGATCCTCTTTCCTGCTTGCCAATGAGTACTCTTCGAAGTCTCCATGAATCTCAAAATTAAACTTACAGCCAACATGATATCAGGTCTGGTTGTTGTTAAGTACATAAGGCTTCCAACCAACCTCTTATACAGAGTTGGATCAACATATGATCCCTCATCATATTTGCTAAGTTTAATACCAGTTGCCATTGGTGTTGCAGCTGGCTTACAATTCAACATTCTAAACCTTTTCAATACTTCATTTGCATAGTTAGTTTGACAAATGAAAATGCCATCATCATATTGATTCACTTCAATTCCAAGAAAATACTTCATCAATCCTAAATCAGTCATTTCAAACTCTGTTTTCATGGAATTTTTAAAATCATCTACAGATAGATCTCCAGTAAAAATTAGGTCATCAACATACAAACAATCAATCAAAATTTTACCTTTCTGGTTTATCTTTGTATAGAAAGTTGGTTCACTTGGACTTCTGCTAAATCCAACACCGATCAGGTATTCATCAATCCTGTTATACCAAACTCTGGATGTCTGCTTAAATCCATATAAGGCTTTCCTTAACTTGTACACTTTATCGTTGTGTTTATCAATCTCATAACCCAGAGGTTGTCTTACATAAACCTCTTCTTCCAAATATCCATTTAAGAATGCAGACTTAACGTCCATCTGATGCATGATCCATCTATTCTGAGCTACAATAGCTAATACCATTCTCACAGTGTCAATTCTTGCTACAAGAGCAAATGTTTCATTGTAATCAATACCAGGTTGTTGACTAAACCCTTGAGCTACAAGTCTTGCCTTGTACTTTTCAACTTTACCATCTGCATTCAACTTAGTCTTATAAACCCACTTAACACCAATACTTCTCTTACCTTCAGGTAAATCTACAATATCCCAAGTGTTATTTCTTTCAATGGAATCAATCTCCTCATCCATTGCTTTTATCCAGACATCCTCTTTAGCAGCTTCATTAAAAATTACAGGATCACATGTCGTTAATGCAAAATTTGAAATCTGATCTACTTCTTCATTCTGATCATACAATTCTCTTAAGCTTCTAGTCTTCTGTCCTTTAAATTTGTTTCTTAATGAAGCTAAAGTGGGATTTGATTCACTATTTACTTGTGAATCTGATTGATGTCCACCATGTCCGGATGGCTCACCATGCTTATGAGTTCTGGGCGTTCTAAATTGAGATGGTCTGAAATTTGGTGCTTCCCTTGTTGGACTTCTTGCCGCAAGCATATGTGCATGTGGAACCATCTATCCATCTCCTTCAGCCTGCTCAGCTCCATCATTATATTCACAGGTTAACACAACTCTCTCTAAAATTGATTTGTCAATACTTCCATCCCAGGCTTTATCTTCTTTAAATTGAACATCTCTGCTGATTACATATTTCTGGGTGATGGGATTGTAGAGTTTATATGCCCTAGACTCTTCATCGTATCCAACAAAGATACATCTTTCACTTCTCTCATCCAACTTCCTCCTCATTTYTGCAGGTACATGCACAAATGCAACACATCCAAAAATTCTGAAATGAGAAACATTGCAAGGCTTACCATCCCAGGCTTCCTGARGTACACGATCCCTCACAGTCTTGGTTGGACTTCTATTCAAGATAAAAACAGAGAAAAGAACCGCATCTCCCCAATATTCATTTGAAAGATGCTTCTCTTCAACATGCTTCGAGCCATATCCATGATGGTCCAATTCTTCCTTTCAACCACTCCATTCTGTTGTGGAGCATATAGAGTAGTGAACTGCCTTTTAATTCCATGAATATCACAAAATTCAATGAATTCATTCAGTTATACTCACCTCCTCTATCAGATCTTAGGATCTTAATGGTTCAACCACTCTAATTCTCAACCATAGACTTAAACCTCTTGAAAATTTCAAAGGCTTCAGATTTCTGTTTCAACAAACTTCAACCAAGTCTTCCTACTAAAATCATCAATGAAAGTCATAAAATAAACACAACCAGTTAAAGAAGGTGTTTGCATAGGTCCACATAAATCCGTGTGGACAATTTCCAATGGAGCTTTTGCTTTGTAGGAAACACTTGAAACAAATTTCTCTCTGTGATGTTTTCCAAGTATGCAGCTCTCACAAGATCTTGCAGGTTGCTGAATACAAGGTAACCCCTTTACCATATGTTTCTTTTGTAACAGATCTAAGCCACCAAAATGCAAATGACCATATCTCAGATGCCATAACCAAGATTCATCTAAACTTCCATCCTTATAAGCATTCAAAGAACTACTCAAATCATTTCGCATAACAAGTGGAAACATTCTATTCTTGGTCATCTCTACTCTTGCAATCAACTATTTGTTGGGTAATTAATCATAGATTGTACATACCTTGTTCTTGAAGAATACTCTGTACTTTTTCTCCATCAGTTGTCCAACACTAATAAGATTGCATTTTAAACCAGTAATGAAGTAAACATCATCAATATTTGTTCTCTGATTGTCCTTAGTGTAAACTGGAACTACACCTTTACCATTGACTGTAACCTTACAGTCATTTCCCAAATTTACTCCAGACTGAATACTAGTCTCAATAGAAGAAAATAAATCCTTATTACCACCTTATTACCAGTCATATGGTAACTGCAACCACTATCCAAAAACCAAATATCATTAGCACTTTCCTGAATGACATTACAAGTCAAGAACACAAGGTTTTGATCATGCTCAGACTCATTTGTAATATGTGCAGACTGCTTTCCAGCATTTGCCTGTTTCTTCCAACATTTATTAGCAAAATGCCCAAACTTCTTACAATAATAACATTGTACTTTAGTTTTATCATGCCTCTTATTTTCTTGTTTCCAGGGTTTGTTGTTGCTCCCTCTTAAATTAGGAGTATTCTGCTGGGACTTCTCCTCAGACTCTGATTCAGTTTTGTTGTCCCTTTGACCAAAAAACCGACCTCCTCTTCCATGATTATAAAACCTTCCTTTGCCTCTGCCTCTGCCTATGGTAACATGCAGTTGGGATTTGAAGGCATGCTCCAATGATCCTTCTTCATATCTAGATATCCAAGATTCATGAGCAACAAGAGAACCAGTTAACTCATCAATTTGCATTTGACTTAAATCCTTAAATTCCTATATGGGTACAACAACAGGTTCAAACTTCTTGGGTAAACTTCTCAGCACTTTCTCAATAACTCTCTTATTCTCAACATCATCTCCATACTACCTGAGCTGGTTCATAACACTCATCACTTGAGTCATGAAAGTATCAACACTTTCATTATTCTTCATCTTCAGATTTTCGAAGTCCCTTCTCAAGTTCTGCAACTTAACTGTCTTCACCTTGGACACACCTTGATAACAAGTTTCAAGAATGTCCCAAGTTATCTTCGAAGATGCAGCACTAGCAATCTTCATAAAAATGGATTCATTTAATCCTTGTTGGATTAATCCAAGAGCCTTATTATCCTTCTTCCTATTTTCCTTCAGCAAAACACGGTCAGCATTAGAGAGAGCCAATTCTGCTGCTACATCAGCTGGCTCAGCATAACCATCAATAACATAAGTCCACAAATCCTGAGAACGCAAAATCGTCCTCATCCGAATATACCAAGAGTCATATGACTTCTCGTTCAGAACAGGAACCTGAACCTGAGAAGAACTACTACCAGACACAACCATTTATAAAAGTTTGAAAGAAATCAAATAAACTTTCATGTAGGAAAATAGGAAAGTGAAATTGGGCACCAACAGGAATTATCTGCGCTAAAATGAGCAACTGACACGATTCTCTACAGGATAGACTGGTAGCTCTGATACCAAATGTGGAGAATGGAGGCAGATCAGATTTCAGCGATTACAAATGCCGAACACAAAAAGAAAAATCAACGCAGATTTCAAAATCGCGAAATGAGAACAGGCTGTGGGACCCAGTATTTCGTGTTTCGATGGTTGGAGGGGTGAGACACAAGAATGCAACAATGATTGTAAAGTTGCGAAATGCGATCAAGCCGTGGGCCCAAGCAAATCAGAGTTTGGGGTTCGAGGTTTGCCAACACCCGATGCAAAGGCAAAACAAAATAGCAAATGCCGAATTGCGAAATGCATACAGACTTTGGGGCCCACCATTTTTGGGTTCGGAGTTTTGGTAAAACAAAGGAACTCCATACGAATTTAACAGGTAAACTCCGAATGCCAAAAAAGAAATATATGAACAGAGTTTACAAACTTAGTAAAATATATACGAAGAAAATATCTTTGAATGCATAATAACCAAAATGATTCAAAAAAAATGTTTCCAAAATCTTATAGATTACAATCCGTTTTAGGTACTTATACAAAACGAAAATTGCCCCTTCAATCTCTGAAAGAATTTGATTAAGGTGTCTCGTGGCCTGCAAAGGTTAAGGCGGCCATCGTTTAAGCTATGTAAGACAAAATTGTAATCGGTGGTTAATCCTCGAGTCTTGAAGGGTCAAGATGGCCACCGATTCACCGTTTGCATAGGGGCAGCGAAATGATTACATCCTGACATGGCTTTGGATTCAATCTTTTCTCATTAATATCTCATCACCGAAGGCACCTATCTTTGGATTCAGTCTTCTCTCATTAATATACCTGGACTTGTTTTTAACACAATATATCCCTGGACTTGTTTTTAACACACCAGCACGTACACTTTATATACAACTAACACATTGTTTTTTTCTTATGTGTCTCACGGATCTTTGCTTTACAAAGGATTAACCACGTGCATAGAAAAATCCCACTAATGAGGTGTTGAACAGTTTGAAAAACACTGTGAGCAAGCAGCCAAGGTGAGAGCAGCAGCAGTTGGAGTTGCGAGTATTAATTATAATGATGGATCCAGTTTACTCACTTCACCCCTGGAATAGGCTCTCCCTTCGCATTGATGATTATGTTGTCTGATGACAAAAAGAGTCTAGCTGACATTGGAGAAGTGTGGCTTCAGACGAGAGACTAAGAAGCGAAATAACTAACTATTTTATTACGTAGACAAATAAGTGAGGGCAGGAGCTAGCTTTTGCAGCTTATCCTGGTTCATGTTTATGAATCCTTTGTTTCATCATTATTTTTGAGTATACAAAATATACAAGTTCCTCGATCATGTTGGGAAATCAACTTATTAAACAAAATCTTATTCAACAAAACCTTATTATGGTGAAATCTACCACTGGATATTACTTGACAAAGAAAAAAACACAAAGGGAAAGTATGTAAGCAACATATTTTGTTGCTACAATTTTTTCTTTTCATTTGAAGGAAGATTTTTGTTGGACAAATAAGAAGCTTTTTTCTTTTCTTACAACAATTATCCTTCTATCCTTTTACTCTTTAATATCTAACAAATTGAATGTTATATTTGAATGTTAACATTTGAATTCATTTGAATACCCTATTTAAATTCTTTGTATTTTGAATGCCCTATGAATATTTGGGGTTTATTTCCAACAGAAGCATCTCTGGTCAGTATGCATCAAGGGTCTTATTCTAGCTTATGATATTTTTTTTTATTTTGTATTTTTCATGTTATACAATAAACAGACAGGAACTATGTTACGTTATTCTAATAAAACGATTTTAACCCATTTGAATTCAACTGTCACTCATTGGTGCACAAATCATTGCTCTTTTACATAAGAGTTTGTTTGTTGTTCCTACATCTGCATGTCATGAGGTTTAAGTCAGAAGATTTAATCGGTTGTTGCTCTACGTTAGAGTATCAGTTTTGGTTGTTCAAGAAGTAAGTTACTCCTATAAATAGGCATGTATTCATTTTGAGAAAACAACACCGTGGTTGGCTCTGTTGTTTTTATTATTTTTTCATTTGATTCGAGGTTAATTGCAGTGTGTTTGTTTCTTTCTCACTAATCATTAGTCCATAAGCGATACATATTTTTTTGTTGTTGTCCAGTAGTGAATATCTTCTTATCCTCATTGGGGAATTCATTTCTGATTTATTGACTGATTTTGATATTTCTCAAGAGTCAATACTGTGTGACGTTGATGAACGAAGTGCAAGGAACCTGAATGGATGAAGAGTTGCAGATCAGATCCTGTGCCTTCTACCAAATGTTGACGTACAGTACAGTTGGTTTATTTATATGCAATGAGGTCATACTATTTAATAATTGTTTATTTAGTTTTACTAATCTAATACTTATTTAATTAGTAACTTGCAACATTTTGTACAACGCGGAGATGCATGAAGCTCTGGGCCAAAACACATGACCTCTACTTAAATGTACGTTATTTATGCGATTCCTTATTTCATATATTTTGTTGCTTATTTGACTTAAATGTCTAACAAAGGATACTTAGGTCAAGAGATTTTTGGGTGGTGTAAATTGGCCTTCCCAAGTTTGTCACCCGTGGCCAAACACAACTCCCGATATGTTGGCTTAACAATTCTTTCGAGTTCATCCAATAAAAAACTGATACTATCCTAATGTTATAATGTTTTATTTAATGGAGGGTGTTTGGAAATGTTGAAGATAATGGAGAAAATCCTAGAATAGGTAGACTTGGTTCACGTAACCTCAGATAGGAATTAGTTTCTATTTCTTAGGACATTGTTCTAACTTCCCTAAAACCGTGTTTTCTATTTAATGTGTAATATGCATGAACAATGTAGAGCGTTCTGCAGAGCATGACTCTGCTAGTTCAGACTCTCTTTCGTAGAGCTAACTAGTGGGTTTTATTTCATTTAATACAAACATTGCCATTTTTATCATGGTATCAAAGCGTCAAGGTTGAGGAACCTGTACGCTGTCTGGTGGGTGTGACTAAACCGAAATCGTCGCAAGTTTTGAGTGGATAAGCGCGACGATAGCACTACTACACTTCTCGTGGATTTCATTTTTCGACTGTCGCAGCTTTTCAGTGTACATCGACGACAGTCTCGAATATTAGGTGTACATTTGCGACAATCATGTAAACAACAAAATGGCTCTGAGAGAAGGTTGCATCTTGGAGAAGGCTGTAGAGGCTGACAACAGAAGGTTGTCTGGAGGCTGTGAAGGAAGCCACGATGATCAGCAGGTGTGCTGCAAGATCAAACAACACTGAAGATCAGTGATCTGTCTCTATCATAGATCTGGGGTAAATCTAACATCTTCTTTTACATGTCGAATTTTTTTTTTCTTCTAAATTGCCAAGATGAATAACAATATGTTTGAAGCATGCTTGAATGAGCATAACAAGCTCGATGGTTCCAATTATGCAAATTGGAAATTCAAGATGCAGACTCTCCTAGACGTGCAGAGTGCTTGGACGATTACGAATGGGTATGAGCCGAGGCCCGCAGTTGGATCGGCATCGATCCCAGATTGGGAGAAGCGAGGAGGTAAAGCAAGGACGTTGTTGAAGATGTCAGTGAAAGACTGCATCATACCACACATTAGAGAATGTAAGAGAACTAACGAGATCTGGGGAATTCTGAAGGAGTTGTATGAGATCAAGAATTCAAATCGTCTTCTATTCCTCAAGAGTAAGATCCTTTCCCTGAAGATGGAGGAGAATGAAACAATTGCTTCATTCGTAGCAAGGATCAAGGATCTGAAGAAAAAATTGGTAGACATTGGTCATACAGTTGACGATACAGATCTTGTAGCCATTACAATGAATGGTGTCACTGATGATTACCAAATGTTTATCACTGGGATAAATGCCAGAGAGAAGATCCCGAAATTTGAAGAGTTGACAGGAATATTGATGCAGGAAGAAGAAATAAGATCGACTATGAAGCCCGACAGTGTTGATCTTGCATTGATGGCAAAGAAAAACTTCTTCAAAGGGAAAGGAAGTCCACAACAACAAAACGGAGCAAACTCACACAAAAGACCGAATTGGACCCAAGGTATGGATCCGAATAGAAACTACTCTGAAACTAAATGTTTTTATTACGGAAAACTGGTTTATATTGCCAGGGAGTGCAGGAAGAAGAAATATCATGAAGAACAGCAGAAGCAGAAAAGACATGCAGGTCATCTCGCGAATGACAATCATGTGCAGAATTTCATATTGTTCATGGTAGATCATGATGAGAATGTTGATGCAAACATCTGGTATGTAGATTCAGGAGCGTCAACACACATGACAGGGAACAAGCATTGGTTCAAAAATGTTAAAGAAATCAACGAAGGAGCACAGATTTACCTAGGTGATGATAGAAGTCATCAAATCAAAGGGTGTGAGAAAATTTATGTCATTCTACCTAATGGTAATATCAAACAAATTCATAATGTTATGTATGTGCCTGGTGTAACAAAGAACTAGATTTTTGTATCCATGATTACAGATCAAGATCTGAAAGTTGCATTCTTTAAATCTAATTGTTATATTAAAGATCTGCTAGATGGCATGAAGACAATTTCTACAGGAGTCAGAACAAGAGGACTGTACAAGTTGGATGTAAGACCGGCACTAGTTCGAGCATTGACAACAACAAGCCTGACTACAAAAGAGCTACGGCATCAGAGATTTGGCCACATCGACTACAATGATTTGTTGTTGCTACAAAAGAAGGAATTGGTAAGAGATCTTCCTACACTAAAGCAAGTACATAATGATTGTGATGCCTGTACATTAGAAAAAATGCATAGAGAAGAATTCCTTGTTCAAGTAGAAAAGAAACAGAGGGATATACTTGAATTAGTGCACACAGACCTTTGTGGACCCATGCAGACAAAATCATTAGGAGGTGCACTGTATTTTCTACTGTTTATTGATGATTGTATGAAGTTTTCTTGGGTGTATTTCTTAAGTAAGAAGAGCCATACATTCAAATACTTTAAGCAGTTTAAAAATATGATCGAAAGACAAACAGGGAAACAAATAAAAATTCTTCATTCTGATCAAGGGGGAGAACACGGGAAGGATGAGCTTATTAGGTATTGTAAAGATCATGGAATTTTGCAGTGATTCATAGTACCCCATACTCCACAGCAGAATGGAGTAACAGAAAGAAAGAACAGAACACTGGTGTAATGTGCTAGAAGTATGTTGAAAGGTAAGAATCTTTCGAATGGTTTTTGGGCTGAAGCCGTGAATACTGCAGTTCATTTGAAAAATAGGAGTCCTACAAAGAGTCTTGAGTCTAAAACTCCTTATGAAGCATTATATGGATTTAAGCCTGCAGTAAAACACTTAAGAATATTTGGATATAAAGCATTTGCTCACATTCCAAAGGAAGATAGAAGAAAATTAGATTCAAAAGCCATCAGATGTACCTTTATAGGGTATTGTTCACAGTATAAAGCTTA
>JZKD02S1833671.1:1075555-1088552 GCA_000966675.3 Picea glauca | reverse complement strand
AGATCTGAGAGAATCGTCATTGTGTGTAAAGGAGGAAAAGGAGAGCTGCCTCTGCGCCACGGAGAAGGCTCATCAAATATTGTGCCCTGAATTATATAAATCTACAGATTGTGAATTTCACGTGTCCTGAATTATATAAATCTACAGATTGTGAATTTCATGTAGCATAGCTTCTTCTTTATCTAGATTTCAAAGTTCTGCTGGGGGATTCAAGTTCTGCTGGGGGATTCTGATGCACCTAATGATAAAGATAAAAAGACAAATCCTTCAACAATGGTAGAAATGAGGAAACCTCTATACATGTTGTTCCTGTTGTACAATATTGGATAAGGTGAAAGTGCCATGCTGCTTCCAGAATTTGACTGAGGTGAAAGGGTATATGTGTTTGTTTGTTTGTTGTTTTTGTGATTGTGGAATTAGTTATTTTTATTTGAAGTGTAGGATGTGAAGGCTTTGAAGAAAACTATATGATGAATAACCAATAGTAGGATTTAAGTTGGAGGTTTATACGCACTTTGGTGCCATAACAACATATCATCATTATGTTTACAGTGTGTTGTAAGTTGGTGTTTCTTGTTGTACTTTGGTGTTCCCAGAACAACGGTTACAGTTTATCTTTATGTGTTTGTGTATGTGAAAAAGGTCAAGTTGTATGATTGACTGTTTTATACATTCAATATCTAGATTGTTTTCCTAGGTAACTGTCATGTACTTAGCCAGATAAAAGTATGTCAATAGAATGATTCAGTATCTAGACTATTCTTCGGGTATGTCATGAATTGTTGGTCCTACAAATACATCATTGATGGTCGGAAGCAATTGTAGCTGAAATGGATCAAGTGGTAGTTAGAAGTTGATGGTTGAGAAAGAGCCTAATCTATGAGATTTCAGAGTGGGTAGAAATGTTGATAAAGACCACACAAGACAAAGATCAAAGTTCAAAAACATTTTTATGTGATTTCAGTATTGTTTTCAAATAATGTAAGCATTAAGGGGGTGTTGGAGATAATGCCTCCATTATAATTGTGAGTTGTTAGATATCCGTTAAAAAATTCTCTCAACCTCCCCTCTTAATTTAGGAATTAGTTAGATCTAGAAAAATCTATATAATAGAGCTATTGCTATGTGTAAATGTGTACAACAGGTAATAGAATAGTGTCTTGTGTGTGAACAATGTCTCCTATCCTATTTTTTTATGTGTGAGGGGACCATAAGATTTCCTATAGGGTATCCATTAAGAAACACTCAAGATCAAGATCGAACCTATCACATGCCAATCATATCTCCATATCCATGCTTAAACTCCTTGAACTCCAGTTACAATGCATCCATGATCACACTTTTCTCATCACAAAACATTTTCAGAGTAGAAAAAGATTTGTGAGGTATGAATTTGTAAGGACTTTTCTTCCATCAAAATTTATTGTTAAAAGAATGTAAAAGGGAGACTCGTAAACATCGATTTGTAATTTGATTTTGGAATAGGATATTGAAATGAATAAAGTAAGTTGCAGTGCTCCTTTTAAGCCTCATCTTTTTTCGAGCCATACAAAAAGTTATTTGCATATAGACAGTGTAGCTACAAATCAAGATGATTTGAGGACATGGAAGGGATGGCTTGAATCGCGACTAAGGAAACTTACATTAAAGGTTTGAAAATGCTCCATCACAAACAAAAACAAAAAAAAAAAATTGGTGGTTTGAAAATGCTCCATCACTAAAAAAAAAATTGGCGATCGATACGTAGTAGCATTGCCCTGTTTTTGTGCCTCTAGACATGGGTTTTCTATTTAATTTTTCAGATTGAAAGGATGTATTGGGATGCTATACTGTCATCCTTATCCTTGTGAATATAGTGACACAACTAACCAAAGACTTCATTGTACATATTTTATGGGTTTATAAAGAAAACAAGGAGTACCAACACATGAAAGGAAGGTATCTTCTTTGTGCATTTTGAGGATATTGGGTAATCTTTCAACCACCCAAATTCACATCAACTTATTAATTTTTTTATACTAGGATTGATGATATGGATTAGTTGTAATATGGAAGTGGAAATAATGCTTAAGTATCATTTAACCATCAATTTCAAACTTAACATATGCATGCAACTCTATAATAATTTTATCCATGAAATAAGTGGAAATTAACTCAAGCCATGTTATCAATTCTCTTTGCGAAAAATACCACCTTTGACATGAAGTTATCAATCCTCAAGGGAAAACTCTTTGTGTGGTTGGGTCTAATTTTTTTTCCTCGGCTGAATTTTTGAGTTCATAGTCAATAATTATATCTATAACAGTTATTAGTCCATAGACCTCTTCCCCATGAACTTGCACAACCCAAGGAATATATCCTCTTCTTTATTCAGTAGTCCCTTAGGAAATCCCACTTCCATCTAGAGCTCCAACACATGCTAGCTAGAAAACCTCAATGTTTGGGTGAATTTCCTCAATGACAACCATTATCATTCTATATAACCAAACTCTCACATAATTTGTGGTCTGTAATTCATTTGCATCATGCTCAGTCTATTTTGATAAAGGATAATTCTCTTTATTTCTCTAAAGAAGGGGTAGTTCATAGGGTAAATTCAAACTCTTAATAGTTTGGGCTCTCTGCTAATTTGAGTGGCAACCAACTTTCCAACTTTCTTCCAATTCCTTTGGCATGAATAAGAGTTCACTTGCATGGGAAAAAAATATAAATATGAAGTTGCATGCCATGAAGGGGCCATGTATCCCTACCTAGACCAACTTACCTCCTTCATGCATTAACCCCCAAGGAATAATAAAACAATAATTAATTAATTAATAATCAAGAGACAGTAGTTAAGGTTGCAAGGACTTTGGGTTAATTTGCTTACTAAGATCCTTTCCCCTTGGCCTATTTAAGCTCCCTTGTCTTTCCCCTCTTTTGGATTCATAGCCCCCTCATTGTATTTTACTTGTCTTCTGAAGCGAGTGATGTCTTTATTTATTATCATTCAATGTACAATATTACATATTACATCATTCAGATTTTAGTCATTCATGATATACACACACACATTGTTGAATCATGGATCAAAACTAGGGTTTTACATTCCCTTTCCCTTAGATTTTGAACCATGGTTCATGCACGTTATCATTATATACAATAATAATTTTACATCAAAATGTCAAAGTAGCTATGGATATACCTCTTGCATTGGATCCTTCGACTCCAATGTTTCTTATTCATTCTTTAGTTGCATCTATAATGGCATCCTCTTCTTTGCAAAGCTGCATAGTTGTTTGCTATCTTGTGCATAATGCACCTGCAAGTGACTTTCACTACCCTAATAACCTTCTAGGAATTAGCATATTATCATGTACCTATATCAATTATCAAGAGAAACATTATTATACCCATTTTTAAGCAACAATTATTCTCTCCACGTGAATTTTCAACCCAACTGTAAGCATGCATATTCATAACAAAAAATAGGTATGAAATTTTAACCCAACACTTATTTGTAGGTATATTCATTGCTCCACAAGGTTTCCATAGGCAAGGGTTCAACTCAGTGTCCTTCTTGACACTCACTCCTTGATTCCATCAAGCATATCGCATGAATGTCTCGCAATAGATTCTTTTAAGTTTCCTCTTCCTTCCCACACTCACCCTTCGAGGCTCGAGCATTATCTTATTTTCTAAATATCCCCTTAGGCAATCCATATTTCCAAGGATTTCACATGCAAGAAGAGAGCTAAATTATTGCGAAAAAAACCCACTGGTAGCCTGTAATCAACTAATAACTTGTGTAAATGATAGGGTTCGAGTGTCATAACAATGGCATTCTTCTCAAGCTTTCTACTTTTAGCAATCATCATTTTTCATAAAGTGTTCTTCTAAGATATCTTTCATGTATTCCATCGAAATATGACTACTTCGGCATATCATTCTTTCATTACATCATCACAACAGTGCCTAGAATAATCTCAAAAGTCATGAATTTATATATACTTCATCATTTATGTTGTAATCATATTAATTGCAACGAAACATAACAAAAACATGTATTCACAAAATGAATTCAAATACATATGACAACATGTATGTGGTGTCTAACCACAAGTCACACACTTACATAATTTATTCATGCATATCTACTCATTGCATCCTTGCATTGATTTAATAATACAATATGCCTATGTCATGTATTCCACCATTATGAGTTGGAATGTCTAGTCAATGCTTCGAGACATCAGACACCCACCTCCCCTAAAATTGCTCGACCATTATGATACCTTTTCATTCATTGCAACACAACACTAGGAATATGCTCTTTTCTACTAAACAGTCCATCAAGAATACTAGAAGACATTTCATTTCTCTACTTTTCAATCCCTCAGGAAATGCTTCCCCTCTAAATATGTTCTCAGTAATTTCATTAGAACTGTACCAGTCATCAAACTGGATTGGAATCGGAAAACAAAAATGGACCAAAAAACCCAAAGACCAAAAAATACATTAAATTTTGAAATTTTGAAAAAAGACATATATTCATGTGCATCCATATGAATCCAAACCATTATACACAAGTATGCAAATTTCTCGTGTATATTGCAAGTAAGGGTGCATATAACCAAAACAACACTTGGGTATAATCCATCTATGAACCAAAATACATTAACAAAGAGGCTCTTTATGGCATCTAAAGTCCAAAAAAAATCACGCTACAAAAGATAAATACATATAATTGAAACAATTTCCTATATTAGGATCCTCATCATGAGTTTCATCCTCTAAGCATTAAAATAAGGTAGAAAAATATTAACTGACCTAATCAATGATTTTGATTGAGTGAAAGGTACATTTTCACTAGGTTCATGAATGATGACTTCAACAAGCAATGCCACATACATCCAGGTACATAGATATCTTGATGCTCTTCATTAAATGCTAGTTACATACCCTCATACATGATAAAATATAGTGGAAACATTTCAATCCTACCAACCTTGAAATCCTTAAAACTGTTAAGTTTGTTGAATTTTGAATGAGATCTAAAATTCTAATTTCTCCATATGAATTCTAATGAGGTTAGAACCACTCTCAAGCATCCTGAAACAATTAATGGTAATGCTAAAAATTTAAGTAAAAGATAACATTCTCCTTTATGAAAGATAAAGGAGAATGTTAATTTTTAATTTATGATTTTAATATTACCATTAATTACTAGAGTAAGTGAAATGGACGGGACGCAACATATTTAAATAGCATAGGTACGACCCCCCTATGGTTAGGTATTATGCTTCCAACTAACATTTTTTTCTAAATTAAGTTTTGGTGGTCCCCAGCTATGTCATACAACATTGTACCAAACTGATCAGTTCCATAAAGAACTAGATGGTTTGATGATTTAAGGCCATTTTAGTAGGGAAGCAAAAAAAATGGTCCAAAACCCAAAACTAGACCGGAAAGGCCCGTCCTGAAACTTATCAGATCAACCAATTTTGTTGGTTTTGATTTGGTTATGATGACACGGGCTCTCAGTGTTGGAAAGAAGGTTGCAATGTAGGACACCATTACATATAGAAAGACCATTGGAAACTTTTGTAATGCTATATTCTTTCCTTATCCAAAAACATTATGGCAACATACATGACTATCTCACATGGAATTTTAATCTAATAATAGGATCACAAGGCCTCTATTCCCTAAGCTATTACTTCATAACGAGCACACATTATATCACATTTTATCCCATACAAACTCATTTAAAATATTAAACTTTTATATGTCTAAATCTTTTGACTTTTAGCACACCATGTGGAATAGAATTCTCACAAATGCACTCAAATCATACAATCATATCAACTTCTGATGTCAAATCCTAACAAAAGGTATTCCTATCTATATTACCATAAGTATTTATGCAACATAAGCATATTAAATCCAAACCTACATAGTTGCATCCTTATCTCTAATGTTACTCGATAAACAATTTTTTATCTTTATTCTTTTTCATAAGGTTGGGTGTCATATGCAACAATATCATCAACATCTTTAACTATGCGATCACCATTTTTAGTTACAAAATTACATCTTGATGTCATACTCATATCATCTGTAACAAAACACTAATATTAACAAATATTTATATTCACTATCAACATATGTGCACCATGCATTATGTATCGACATGCCTACTAGTGCATACTCATTTTAGCTATTTATTCTCTTAGATTTCTAGCATTCTCATGCTTTAATTATATTTAATATAAAACTAAAAGAAATATAAATATAATAGCAAAGGATAAGTCAAGGAATTGTCCCTTTCAATCCCTTTGCATGGCATGGATTCTACACAAGATAACTAATCCAATTCATGGCCATTTTCCCCATTCATATAGTGGATCATTAGCTGTGATTTTTTCACCAAGTAGCAACTCACGACATGAGAAAAATATTTATAATTGATACTATCATAAAAATACAACTCTACTTCTATTAATAGAATAAAGTTTAATATGAGAAAATCCCTCTCATGAATAGGTATGTTTTGCTAGCCATGTTCACCAATTGCTACAACAACAAATTCCGCAACATCGTATATCTTTGTATAACATTGTTGCATCTTCCTTTGTTTTGTTGGGAAGTTTCCTTTGTTGTCATGGTCTACACTCATGTCCCATTTCACTATGAAAATGATCATTTTCTCATGTTTTGAGTTTTATTTCCGATCTTCTTTCCAATGCATCATTTCCTTGTTTCCTAAAACAATTACAATCGAGCCCAACTTGACCTTTCCTCATTTGCAAACCATAATAGCAATAACAATATAAGATTCACTCACTACATCCTTTCATTGGCCAATCTTGTCCGAGCATTAAATTTATTTTTCAAAATCTCCAAAACACCATAATGTCGTGATTATATCACTCTAGATTCAAATGGAATCATTTCAAATCTCGTTTACTTTGCAACCAATACCTAACATAAATACACTTCATTAAGTAAGGATAAATCATATGTTTAAAGAAGGATGAATCTCTTGGATTGATCACTTTTTATCTCTAACTCAATCTTTTCCATCACAGAAACATTAAAATTGTAATGAATATTTGGGATTCCTTCCACGCCCTTTTTGGTGAAGTGAACACCTCTCAAACCAATAGACTTGAAATAGATCTCTCAAACCTCCAAATGATGGATTCTCCTACAGTTGAGAAACACATTTCCAGGTTCAATAATCTAAAATAAAATATTCTTACAACTAGTGATAGTGGTAAAGACTCTAAATACTATATCAATGTTGTTCTTAATAACTTCTCTCACACATTCAAAAAAACTATTATCTTTTATAAAATTCATCTTTTTATTCAAAACCTAGCTTCCCCTACTTTGGAAGACATATTTTGTAATCTTATATAACATCAAGCCACCTAAAAAATATCAATGAATTATCTCTCTGTGAGCATGCTCACACTAAGGAGTCTCCCTCCTCTTGTTTGCGATGAGGCTTTAAGAGAAATTTCGATGTTTTCCAAAAAGAAGAGGCCAATATTGGTTTATTTCCATAAGTATGGACATCTATTAGAAAAATGCATGCCTATAACCTTAAAGGATTGAAGATATTGCTTGCTAAACCATTTCTTAAATGGAAATCTCTTCGAAGACAAGGTTGTTGATACCACACACTTGTTTGTGCACACTGCTCTATGGTCCCCCACTTCTACTCAAGAATGGAACTTAGGAGTCGATATAATGGAAGCTAATGTAAGGGTGGCAGGAGCAGGACCGGGTGAAATTAATCCATAACCAAAGGATGGAAATATCGATAAGAATAATCACATATATAACTTAGATCATACCCATGTCTTAGAGCAGACCTACCTCTCCATCTGAATCTAGGATTGATCAATCCGCTTATGGCTCAGGAACCATATGTGAAATGCGCTATGTATCTCGATCTAGAGAATGAACTGCGTTTGGAGATGCTATTCGTGGTTCGTTCCCACTATTTAGTAATATTGAGCTTGATTCGATACATGAAGTTGAGTACAAGGATCTAACATACATGTGATGAAGCACCAACACTTATTTTTCGATTATAGCGATCAACATAAAGATGAGTAGGTAACTATTAGTGGTGACTCAACTATCTTAGTGTTTGGTTCTCAAGTTATTCAAATTGATAATGCTCAATACAAAGATGTTCTCCATGTTCTTGAAGTTCGACCAAATATTCTCTCAATTTACTACATTACTCGCACCAATACAAGGGTAAAATATTCACCATATCAATGGGTTGTTAAAGACATCAATGACAACTTCAAAGTTGTTAACTCTGGATATTATGATAAATCCAAATGTCCCTATAATATAGGGAAGTCTTCTCCACAACTAATGTCAAATATATTCAATACAATGATAGTCAATGTAGAAGATGACAATAAACTTTAACACTTATGTTTAAGTGATGCCAACTATGCATCCTTGAGGTGCATCAATCATCTTTGCTTTGCTAAGGTCTTTCCATAGATCAACCCTCCGAATGGTGTTTGACGGGCCTTTAAACCCATTATGTTAATACACAATGATCTATTTGTGTTCCCTGACCACTTTCTCTATGGGGGAGAAATGTACTTCCTTACTATTAATGACAAGTTCTATCAGTTTCTATGGTTCTACACCATCAAATCAAAGGATGAGGTGCTTGGTGTTTGCAAAATTTTGACAGTTCAAAAATCTTGGTGAAGCTTAATGTATGCAAAAGATCAAGTTATGAGTCACTTACTGATTGAGGTTGCGATCGAAATTCCTATGAGATTATAACAATAGAGATTAGGTTGGGTACTACTGCAAATAAGGAAATGTTGTACAAACAATTTTGATTGAGTGGATTTCTTACTTAGCCCTAATATTTGGCTTAATTGTGATAGAGGGATTATGTCGAGGAATTTCATAGAGTGGGTTTCATCGACATGGTATTAATAAGAGAATAAATATACTTGAACTTGTGGGAATTAACTAGAGATAGATATCTCATCATATTTCTCTCTTCACTCAAACCTCATTCTTCTCCATTTTGACTCCGTAACATAGGTGATTAATATTGATCATGGCAAATTCAATCATTCCAATCCTTATTATGTTTCTACAATTTCATTGAACTTGTTGGATATGTGAGGATCTAAGCCTCATTGAATTTGTATTAGGAAATCTCCAATTCAGCTAGAGAAAAACCAACTAGAAGTCAGAGATGTGGCTTCTCTAATGACAATGTATATGACCAAGCCTTCTCTTATTGATATTAAGGATTTAATATTATGCAATTTTATATCACCAAACCTTCTCTGATTCGTATTAAGCACTTAATATTATGTAATTTGATATTTGATCCCATGTTGATCCGGATTTACGAGCGAAACGGAATGAAACACAGATCTATAACATTAAAAAGGAGATACAATGAACAATAACAGAGATACAGTGAAACTTAACTTCTATTCAATAAAGAAATCTGTTGAAACTGTAAAATGTAGAGTGAAACAATCTTGCTCGAATGGTGGTAGCTAATCTCTAAGAAGAGATGTTGTGGATATGCACATTCGCTTGAGCACATTACAATGAGGCCTGCAAGCCTTTTTAGCATCAAGAAGTAATCATAAAACCATATACATCCAAAAACCTAACCCTAAGAGATGAAGCGCCAAAAGTCATGTGGGACCCAATGGGGTAAGCTGGTACATCAACTTCTCGGGGTCATAACTTTTGCATACGATCTCTATTTTAGGGACACAATAGCATGTTGGAAAGGTCTATCTAAGGACTACACATGTTACAATCACACTTTGACTTTCTCTAGACATTGTGACTATGGCGAGCCTGAAAAACATTGTTTAGGGCCTCAAAATGATCACGAACATTTAGGACCCGAAAATCTAGAAAAAAACTATTAAGATGAAAATTGTATGTGAGCCAGTTGGAAGAGGTGGGTGGCCACTGATATCCACGTGGATTAATCCTCCCCCTTAGGAAGCAATGGTCTTCATTGCATTGAGTTCCCCCATCAGATGAGAAAATTTCTGCTGAATTTGGCCACAGGTGAGCCACTTTCCTTGGTGCAGGAGTTTCCCCTCTTTGACAACATGATAAAGTTGAAGCTTTTGTTGGCGAGTCCCCTTGACCTGTGTGTCCATGATCTGATAAGTGGATTATTGTTCCATGCTCTCAGGGTTGAGATCTCTCGGTGTCAACTATTTTTCTATCTCTGAGGTGTCCAATAATGGTGGAAAGTATGGACGAAGGAGATCCACATTAAACACTGGGTGCAAGCCAAGGAATGGGGGAATGTTGAACTCAAAAGCATTGTCACCCACATCCTTGGTGACGGTGTAAGGCCCATAGTGGAGTGGACAAAGCTTCCAATGGGGTCTTGTAAGGTGTTCTTTTTGCAAATGCAACCAAACTTTATCTCCCACCTGAACCTTGTGTGGCACCCAGTGTGTTGATCATGGCACTGCTTGTACTTGGCATTGTAATTCTGCAACATATCCTTAACATGTTGGTAGATGTGTTGGATTATTTCAATGAACTGGGTGGCTTTGTCAGCTTTGGTTTGAGCATGGGATGATTATGCCTGTGTGGACGCAAGGGGTAGCGCAAGATATGCATGATCATCCTATGGATGAATTGGGTTTCGTCATCCATTTGGGGGTGCAAGGCAGTGGATTGGTGAGCTTGGTGTCCAACCGTGACCAGAGGCTCGACCAAAATGTGCTAAGGAATCGATTGTCTCGATTTGAGATGATGGTTTGTGGTATCTCAAAATGTACTCACTCGTTCAAAGAAGATCTTGGAAATGGCCTCCATTATAATTGTCTTCTTCCACGAGGCAATAATCGTCATCTTGGAAAATCGATCAACCACCACAAAAACAGTCATTTCCCTGCTTGGTTGAATGAAGGCCCAACATCTAGTCCATAGAGATGGATTCCCAGGGCCTCTTGGGAGTGGGCAAAGGGGTTTACATGCCTTGTTTCTTAATGGCTAGTTTGGAAATGGCATAGGCCGTGTAGGACCTGATATACTTGCTAACATCCTGTCAAATTTTCACCCAATAAAAATGTTGTTGTAGCATTGTCATTGTCTTTTCTACGCCGAAGTGTCATTCCATCCAACTCTAGTGAGCTTCCCAAATCAGCTTCACTTGTTTACTTGATGGGACACGAAGATGGATCAGATGGCACAACAACCCATCCTAAAAAATGGAAATCAATGACAGTTGTATCTGTGCCCAGCATATGGTAGGTAGTGGCGAAGTCAGGATCTCTCTCGTAGAGTTGGGGCCATCCATAGGTATCATGTCTACAGGAGTGAAGCATCGTGTTTAGTGTTGCAACTGGAGGTCGACTGAGGTAGTCAATGACGTGGCTGGTGCTCCCTGTCTTATACTTGATGTTGAGATGGAACTTCTGCAAGTATGTGGACCACTAATGAATGCGTTCATTTTGCAATTTTCCTTGTGTTTTCATGAACTGCAGAGGCATATGATTAGTGTGGATGACTGTCTCATTTTTTAGAATGTAATGCCTCCACTGGCGGTAATTGGGGTACTTACGGGTGGTATCTGTTAGTGTCTCACTATGATAGGCCACCATATGTCTATGCTGAGTGAGAATTGCACCCATAATATAGTATGAAGTATTTGTCTCTATCTCGAAAGAATGTTGCAGGTCGGGTAATGAGAGCATCGAGGCTAAGCACAAGTGTTGCTTCAAATCATCGAACACTTTATGTTGCGACTATGCCCACACAAAATTTCCGTTGCCACCACCCATGGTCAATTAGTTAAGGGCCCATGCAATGTGGGAGAATCCCAACACAAACATGCAATAGAAATTGGCAAGGCCTAAGAAGTTATGAAGCTCAGTGAGTGTTGTCGGGGCTGGCCAATCACGAATTACCTATATCTTGGCTAGATCGACATGCAACCCTTGCTCATCAACAATGCGGCCTAGGTACTTGACCTTGTTCATGTTGAAGGACATTTTTCCAAATTTTCATATAGCTTGTGTTGCCACAAAGTGTGCAGAACTTATTGAATATGTTGAAAGTGTTCCGCCCAACTCTTGTTGAAGATGAGGATGCCATCCAAATACACCACCACAAAAGAATTGGTGAAAGGCCACAGGATATCGTCCATCATCCTCATGAAAGTTGTTGGGGCATTCGTCAAGTCAAAGGGCTTGATGAACCATTCAAAAATACCTTCTTTGGAATTGAAGGCAGACTTTTATACATCGGTCTACTCTCTTGGGACCTGGTGGTAGTCGTACTTCAAATCAATCTTACTAAAGTATTTGGCCCCCTTGAGTTGCTCTAGGAGATCGTAAATTCAGGGAATTGGGTATCGGTTCCTGACTATGATTTTATTTATGGTCTGGTAATCAATGCAAAGTTGCCAAGTCCCATCTTTCTTCTACACAAGCATGATTGGGCTTCCACAAGGTGATGAGCTTGATTGGATGTGCCCCTTTTCGAGCAGCTCTTGGATCTGGCGCTTGATTTCCTCAGTTTTTGACAGAGAGCGATGATAGATTGGCCCATTGGGTAGCGGTGTGTCGGGGGTCAGATCGATTGAATGTTTGACCTGATAGTGCAAAGGTACCCGAGTGGGTAAGTAGAAGATGTCTTTGTATTCTTCCATGACCTTCTCCACTTGCTTCTCATGCATGGAGAGACCTGTCGCATAGGCGATGGATGTGGCTACAACCTTCCGCTCACTTTGAGTGTGAATCATGAAGAAGAAAAACTTCTCGGTCTGAGAGATGACATTCCTACATTGCTTGGTAGAGATCAAGGAAATGACAGTAGGTGGAACTACCTCGTATATCCTGTACAATTTTTTGTCCAAACTAATCATAACACTATGAGGCCTAGATTCATATACAACATGACGTTTCCATAAATAAGATTGGCCCAAAAAAACATCAAAAACTTCAAGGGGGGCAACATCACA
>JZKD02S1833671.1:1053002-1066826 GCA_000966675.3 Picea glauca | reverse complement strand
TTCAACATAAGGGAAAGAGAATGAATTTCTAGTTCTATGCATTAGAACGAGTTATTATGCATGCATTCTAGAGCCACACATATAAAATTTAATTTGGCGATCAAACTTCAAATTCATTCAACATAACACTCACAAAGATGAAAAGTCACTTAACTAAAATTGAAAAACAATTCCTCAAAAGAACAACTAAAGATAATACAAAAATTAAAAGAAAAGTTGTCTTTGAAGATCACTGATGAGAGAAGCCAACATTATATGCTAGACAGGAAAACTACACTCCCTATTCAGTTGAAAATAAAACATTGAAGACAGTTAAAATAATCTACTTACAGGTTTCTCATATATTGCAAACCTAGTCCTTATGTTAGGCCATTCATCAAGGTTCAATTCTCCTCAAAAGCAACTATTTCACTCAACCAAAATTTTAATTTCTCTATTTGAATATAAAAGAAATCCTTAAACTAAAAAGAAAAAGAAAAAATAATGATCACAAAAGAAATCCTGGTTAAAAAACATAGCCCAGAGTAAACCCATCCATGTATCCTCCACCTCGAGGTTGCCAAGAAGGAGAATGCATGTCTTACACTCTAATATTTGATAGGTCAACCATTTGTGGGAACCTGTGAAGAAAAGATATGCATGAGTTTAAAAACCTCTAGTCAATGTATCACCCCCAATACACCAAGACTGTAGAAGGCAACACACTTTTCTCAGTGTACAATTAATAATTAAATAAATAGCTACTCATTGGTATCATGCCTAAACCTTATTTTCTTCCACATATAGAGTCATGGTGTTCCTTAAGCAATTAAGAAATGAATTTGTATTGTCCCATATACCAAATTAGCTATGGCCCTAAAATGTGTGAAAATCCTAGGTTTTATATTTGTTGTAAATTGAAATATATGGAAAAATTCTAGGTTTAATGTATGTTGTAACAATATTTTCCCTTAATTGACCAACTACATAAAAAAATAGTGATATTGTTGCAAGTCTGGCGCTAATTCATTAATCATCTAAGAACACCTATGAATACATATGTTGAAGGTGGGCTTTTAGAATTATTAGCTCTAGAATAGAGTTTTAAAAGAGTTTAGATACTTACAACAATGATAACCTATCACACTGAATACAAGATTTTCTCAATAACTTTGTACCTCTTCAATTTCAATACCACCTACAACACCGAATACAATATTTTCTCAAAAAAATTGGAGCTCTTCAATTTCAATACCAAACAAAAAAGGTAAAAGTTCTCAAAAGTTTCCAAAACTTTACACATTCTAACCAAAATCCCAAGGATCTAACGAACTTGTGGATCTTTCTTAATTAATTTGCCCATAAAACAACCACATATGTTGCTCGGTGGGGCACTGTGGCTGTTACCGTAATTAGTAAATATTTTTTGCAAGACCTGGTTTGTTTTTCTTCATACGATAAGCATACCTTCTTCATTCAATCAGTGGGATAACTACTCCAGTACACCCCCACCGCCCAACCATAGTTTGGGATAGCCAAAGTCATCTAACTTTGTCGACGACCTCAAATGTTCAGCACCTTCCAACTATTCTATTTGATTGCACCAACTACCATCAAATGTTCGAAGCTTTGACAGCTACACCAAGCCTCATATGATTTTCAGCTTCACACATTCATATGCCCTCAAATCCTCCAATGAGACCAATGTTTCAATACTTGGAATCTCCCCCGCTTCTCTACACTCTCTGATGTACAATATTTGAAGTTTTGAAAGATCACAAATCCCTTTTATTTTCTTCAAAATACAACAACCCAACAGTTGCATTTTTAGAAGTGTATTTGGCAATGTTCCAACCTCCACTAGATCACTTCAAAACCCGACGAAGAGATGTTGAAGGTTGGGAAAAACACCATGAAGAAATGATTCCTCCTCCTCTTTTGACCATTTTTTGTGTTTAGTACTCCAAAATATTTAGTGCAAGAAAAATACATTTCAGAGTCTTCGTCAATGGAAAAAATCCATCTCTCTCCTTCCTCTGGACATTATTAATGTTTATCTTTCTCCTTGAACATTTTTAAAGGGAAATTAACACAACAAACATCCAACTACTGTCAACTTAGTCAACTGAGACAACAACTCAATGGACTCGAAAACCCATTTGAACTCGTTGCGATTGAAGAGACTCAATTCCTTCAAGTTCTTCAAGTTATTGATCGAACGTGACAACATTTCCAGAAAAAGGCTTCCTAATACCAGAAGCTCCAAATCCCTTGGGTTTCCAATGGTTCTCAACTATTTCCTTTAAAGCTACAGCCCACAAATATAATTTTTTTGAGGTAGCATTGTTGTGTGACTTGGGAGGGAAATACTTTAATTCTTTCATAGTGGGAGAGATACAAGTGGTCAATGGTGTATATATCTCCAATATTTTCGACAGAGATGATTAAATCAGAGCAGTGTTGTAGATCAAGATATTTAATCAGAATTAAATTTCCAAAGGAGTTTGGGAGCATCTGCAAATTTGAGTAAGACGGATCAATGTGTTCAAGGTTTATTAAATTCCCAAAATATTCTCACAAGGACTTCCATTTTGAGCAATAGATTAACACCAAGGTCTTCAATGACCACAGATGAAAAAATTCATAAGAGAAAAATCAAATTAATCATCTGAGACCACAGAGAAGCGCCACAATGCACTACCTATCAGGGAAGATGTTGGGCTCTGCGAATTATTTTTTATGAAATCTTACCGAAGCAGGGGAAAGGAAACATCAAATTGAAACGAGGTGGTTAAGTTGTTTAAAGATCATGGAATTTTATCTTTGGATGAAAAATGAATAGTTCATAAGGTCCATCTTCATCCCACAATTTGCAAAATATTTTCAACAATCCTATAACTCAAGGGTTTACCATTTTTGTTACATTTCTATACACCAACGAAATTGCAAAACCAAAATTATATCTTTTGAATTGAAAACCAATATATCCATAAAATATTAAAGTTAGACTGTGTATAATTTCATATAGCAGAACCTATCCTACAACATACAAATCCACAAATTGTCAGTTAGTTAGATGTGAGTCTAAATTGTCAGTTAGATGTGAATCTGAACAAGAAGATTCCTCATTTATGGAGAGGTAATTTGGTGTTATGGACTTTTGCATGTACTTATATTAATTTATATTAATGTATGACAATCTCTAAGGATGTTGATTCAGGTTATTTTTAGCACAAAATGAGAGCGGAGATATAATAAAAAAATGTATAGAGATATCTTAGATATCCAATATTATAACAGAAACGTATCATAGATGAAACCATAATCACATATATACAATAATACACAATTTTCTATTAATGAGCGAAAATGTACAAAGACTGTAAAATATAGAGTGAAAGACTCACTAGAATGGTGGCAGCTTATCTCTAAGAAGATATGTGACGGCTACTCGCATCCGTGAGAAGATTATTTTACAATGAGGCTCCAAAGGCCTTTTTGTCATAAATAAAATCCAAAACCCTAACCCCGGAAGATGAAAAGCCAACATTTTTTTGGACCCCGTTTTGGGTAGTTTGGTGTATCAACATCTCGAGGGCATCACTTTGGCATACGATCTTCATTGGGGGTGCACGATAGCTCATTGGAAAGGTATCATCGAGGAGAATACTTTTGGGGGCTCAATCAAAACTGTCGGATATCATTGAGAAGTTTGATTTCGAAAAACTTTCATTTAGGCCCTCAAAATGGCCCTGAAAGTTAAAAACTGCTAAAAATAGTAAATTGCCAGAAAACTGTTTTGAGCGAGCTAGAAAATTTGGGTGGCCATCGATATCCACCTGGATCAATCCTCTCTCCTTAGGAAGCAATGGTATCCATTGTACTAAGTTCCCGGGAGAGAGGAAAAATAGTTTTTTGAATCTGCATCTTGATGAGTTGATTGCCTTGTTGGAAAAATTGTGTTGCTTAGCTTTTTGAAGGTTGTCACGAACCTGTGGTTGGAAGAGTTGGACCTTTTTAACTAGTCTGGATACATGAGATGTCTGTGTGCAAAAGGAATCTTTGTGCTTTGTTGCAGTCTTGTTGACCTGCTTTTGTTGGATAGAAGGTGTTTGGGCCAAGGCTGTAGTGGTTGGAGTATCCTTTTGTTCACCTTTTGATCAGATTGTGAAGAAGCTAAATTTTATAGCATGAGATACTACATTGTGGCATTGTTTAGGTGGGACAGTAGTCAGAGTCACCTCTGGTATCCTGTAGAGATGACCCCCCAGAGTAACAATGACACTATGGGGTCGAGACTCATAGATAACATGGCGCTTCTACATATATGGCTGGCCCAAGAGAACATCACAGACATCCAGTGGGAAACATCACATAATACCTCATCCTTGAAGGGTTGGATGTTGTATGACAATAGATACTATTGGCTGAGACAGAGATCTCGTCCCTAGCGAAGACACTCGATGTTGTATGGTTGTTGATGTGGTGTTGTCGACAATCCCAACTATTTGACAACCTCTGTTGAGATGAGGTTTTTTTGGCTTCCACTATCAATAATAAAATGCAGCGGGGTCCCCTTCATCCACATCCATGAATGAAAAGGGCATTCCCCCTCTTCAGGATTTGTTGGTTCTGGTTGAATTGTTGCAGTCGCGACAATAGCAGTGGGGTTTGCATTGATTATCTGTTTTCTGTCAGTATTTTTTGAATCAAGGTTCGACTCCTTGTCTTTGATTTCGGCCACCAATGACTATTTTGAGAGACATTCATCGATGTTGTGCCAGAGGATTTTGCGGAAATCGCACCATTTTCCAGTGTCCTTCGTCTTCCCATGACCTTTCTTTTCCTATGGCCTAGACTGGTTTTCGGGAAACTGTTTGTTAAGGTCATCTTTATCATACTTTGGTTGTTGCAGATTTGCAGACCCAAACTCCTGTTTGTTCTGGTGGTTAAATTTCTGCTCGATTTTAACAACATATCGATAAGAAGCATAAAGTGACGAGATGTCCAGAAAATCCATTTCAGTTTAGATGTATCTATGTAGAGCCCCACGGTATTTCAAAACCAAATGTCATTCAGAGTCTTTGATACCCATCTTGGTGGGCAAGGTATGGAAGGTATTGATGAACTCCGGAATTGCTTGGCCCCTCTCTTTTCGCGATGTGGTCCATCTCATATATTGGTCCTCAAAGTTTCCAATAGGGTAATATTGTTCCTTTACCGCATCCACAAAAAAATCCCAAGTGGGATTGGGCTCATATATTTCAGACTCTTCTGTGGAACTTTGCTCCCAGTAGGTTTCCCACCAATGTTTGACATGGGGGAGATCTTTAAGGAGTGATAAGGTTATCTTTTCCCTATCAAAAAAATTGCGAACAGAGAAACAACCTTCTAGCATATTTAACCATTTGTCTATGGCATCCACATCTATCTGAGTACCTTAACGATGAAATTTTGTTCAAAAACTTGTCGCTCTTGAGTACCTTAACGATGAAATTTTGTTCAAAATCTTGTATACTTGTAGAGAACCCATTTTTCTTATGTTGTTTATTTTTTGGAAATTTATAATATTAATTTTGAATTTTTTTAATTATCAAATTCAACATATCCCTGAAATTGCAATGTCTTTTGTTCGTCCAGACTAAGAGGCTATTAACATGATCATTTTTTTTGTTTTTAGATTGTAGATATGTTTCTCTTGTAGTGCTACATATAACTCATTCGAGAAATGGTTAGGCCGACAAAATTTTACAGAAGAAATAAGAGAGGTATGTATTCCAGGATTTTGATATATGTCAAGACAAAAATAGATTTTTTTTTTTTTTTGTAAAAAAAAAAAGTTTGTATTACGTTAAAATGGAGAAAAAATTATACATGTCAAAACATACTTCAAAACATGCCACCTATTTTGTCACATGCATGGAAACTAGAACAGGTGGCCTACAAGGTTCATAGGCAAGCCAGTATACTAGAGTCTTACTATAGCATAATTCGAGTGTAAATGCATCCTGGCTAGACCTAAGAACATACCAGTAAAAAAACTAAACTTGTAGTGAACTCAGACTTCCATCATAGTGTGAAGTGAAGGAAAATGGTTGGCATCAAGTTGGGAAGTGACTCTTCACAGTCTCACTTGACAGGGAATCAAACAATATATCTAGACCACTGTTGAGGGTGCGCTCACTTTGGAGATGGTCCACCATCTCTTGTCTCATCTCGAATATCAGTTGCAAATGGTCCTCCGAGAATCTAGGAGGACTGGGAATATCATGGCTTGCCAAGTTTGGATGGATGGTCTCTTCCTCTTGCAACTTCATATGGGTCTCTCCATCTACCTAACAGTCATCCAAATCAATCTCGATGGCCTCATTGAGCGGTCCTTTAACATTTGGAGTTGCTCCTTGAATGGAGTCATCCCGCCACTGTGGAGGGATATCCTCCTCCACCACACAAGCACCCATAGAAATATCAAGATAATCCAAAGGGAGGGATTTTTAGGTTAGTTCAGTTGGCTCCTTGATGTCCTCCATCCAATTTGGAGGAATTTACTTCTCCATTAGACAACCACAATAATTTAGCATAGGGTCGGACAATTGAGGCATTGGTTGAGCATCATCGTGCTAATTTTGAGCAGTGTAGGGGTTGTTGACAGATTTTATACAAGAATTAGGAGGTAAAGAGGGTGTCGAGGGCAGGCTTGTGCGCCAGTGTTGGCCTACCAAAGTGTAGTATACCAACCCACATTTGGGCTTGCTTCTCTCACAAGGCATGGCATCGACACAACTGAGGGGGGAATTGAGAAACAAGTTATACTCAGGGGAGGAAAAATCAACAAAGGTTCGGCTCCCTCGGAAGGAGATTGTAGGTGGAGAATGAAGAGCTAAATACAAATGCATAAGTAAATAACCACACGAAGTGCTTACCTTCAAGAAGAAAAGAGAAATGACAAGGAGGGGCATCATGAAGGTTGAGGTGATGTCACTCTACTGCATCATACCAGCTCCAGAGGGCCAAGACTCGTGCAGAATGTGTGCCATTAATATCCCTGAATTGTCCTAGTGCAGTAACACCTTTCCGGTTTCAATGCTAGGCATAGTGGAATGACAGAGGGCGAGGCTAGCGATGAGGGGATTTAACTGCACTCTTCGCCTAAGTGCCATGTAGCAAGAGGTTGGCAGGCATCATCCCATCCATGGGGGGGTGGCAATCGTGAAGAGCTAGCTCTTCGCAAAGGGTCAACAACTACGATTTAGGATGATTATGGGAATTGATTATGAGGATCTCTCCTTGTGTAGCAATGCCTTCATTATCCAATTTATTGGTAAATTTGTTGGCTTCTCATCTTGTGTGAGAGAAGGACGCAAAAGGGATTTAAGTAAGATAAAGGCCCCAAAAGGCGCCAGATTGGAGAAATTTTCTCTGGATCAGTCCCATTTATGATTTTGGATACCAACGAGATGATTATCTTGGAATCTCCTTCAATTATGAGGTGAGTTATGTTAAGATCTGAGGCCAATTGAATACTCCTGATGAGACCCCAAAGTTTCGCTAAGTTGTTTGTATCATGTCCCAGATAGCCCATCATAAGGTGTCATATTTTCCCTATGCTATCTCTAATGACCACTCCAAATCCTACTAGGCCAGGATTGCCTTTTGAGGCACCATCAAAATTTAGCTTCTAGAAGCCAAGGGGGAAAGATCTAAGTGGAAGGGGTTCGAGAAGTGGGATTAGGGGGGGCAGTGAGAGTAAGAGGGGCTTTGGGATTTATCAATTTTCAGGAGGAGAAGATGAGGGATTCAAGAGGTTCATTGGGTAAATCATCTTGGGTCCAGGGCTAAGCGTGAATGGTTTCCTGTATGTTCTCAAAGATCCTTGACCAGAGAAGAGAGGGGGTGGAGGCTTGGGAATGGAAGATGCATCGGTTTCTTTCTTTCCAAAGCTACCACACTATAAATCCTGGAAGGAGTTTCCAAATCCTGTTTAAGAGTGGGATTTTGAAAATTTTAGAGCCCCAGTCTCTAATAGTGCCTATGATGCTTTTCCTGTCTCTTTTGGTTTGCCTCATGATTAAAAAAGCTTGATCCCAGATCATATTACTATTAGGGCATTGATTGAATATGTGCTCCATTGTTTCTTCTAGCTACTGGAAAAGGTAGCAAGTTGAGGATCCAATAAAACCATGCCTCTTGAGATTGTCCCAGGTTAGGATGTGATTCTAAACTAGGAGCCAAAGAAAGGTGGAAAATTTTGGGTAGAGTTTGGTTTTCCAGATGATGTGCCAAATGTGCTCTTTTTGTTGATTGTGAAAATTTGCCTGGAGATGGTAGGATTCTTTGATTGTGAACGTTTTCGAGGGGGTATACCCCTAATGAAGAATGTACATCTCCTCACTAATGTGGATCTTTCTTTTCCTCACTGTTGTTTTCTAGGGTTGCAAGTCGAAATTTGTTGGAAGGTGGAGACCTTGTGGAAGCATTTTCCAACTACGCCAAGGTGGGTCGTGAGGGACATTAAGCTAGAGATCAACAACTTTGAGATGCTCCAACCCTTGTATGTAATACTGATAAGTGCGTAAATTATCCATTGTTTGCAGTGGAGGGAGTTGCTACCAAGAATCAATCCAGAACAAGGCATTGTGGCCATTTTGTACTTCCCATAATGCATGAGTTTGAATGAGTGGGCAGTTTCGCCAAGGTACATTCCAAATATTGGATCCATGGATCTGATCATCAAGTTGAATGAGTTTCTCTTGCAGAAAATGGGGGGTATATTTTTTCCTCCAGAGTCGTGCACAAAATTCCATTGGGTACTTGAGCCAACGCCACCATATTTTTTCTCCCGTGATATTATTGATCTTGCTCGGGCCTCAGAGACCCAGTCCACCCAAGGATTTTGGTCTACAAATTTTTTCCCAACTGACAAGGGCCTATTTTTTCCCCTATTTGTGACCATGCCAAAGAAAATCTCGCTGAAGGTTTTTGATTCTTTTGATGACTGTTTGTGGCGCTTCTAGAGCTGAGAACATGTAAGATGAGATAGCTTGAAGCACTTTCTTTAAGAGGGTAATCCTGGCAGGGATATTAAGAGATAGGAAGGTACAAGAACTTAGGCGATTGGAAATTGAGAGAATAAGGGAGTCCCAGGAGATATTTTGCACAATTGAGTCTAGCAAGGTTAGACTCTGGTAGTTGGATGGAAGGGAGCTTCTTGGTATGCCCAGGAGGCGAGAGATGTGTTGCTAGACTGCGGGAGGGCTGTTGAAGAAAAAGATCTGGGATTTTTCCAAATTAAAATTTGTGTCAAAGGCTTAATTGAAGTGTGTGAGGATGGCTTGGATTTTATTGGCCTCTTGATTTGTGGGGTTATTCATAAGCATTGTATCATCTACAAACTTGCTATGGGAGGCTGTAGGTTGAATTCCATGGATAGGGAGCCCTTGAAGGGAACCATTCGAGATCGAGGATGATATGTATCGCCCCAAACCTTCTGCCATGATTACAAAGAGGAAAGGGGAAAGTGGATCTCCTTGAAAAATACCTCGAGAAGGGGAAAAAGGCTGGGAGAGGACACCATTGACTAATATGGAGAATAAGGTTGAGGAGGTGAGCTTCATGATCCAAGTTATCCAATCTTTGTTGAACCCAAAAGCTGAAAGAAGAGATTGCATGTATTGCCAACTAAATCGATCAAAAGCTTTAGAGAGGTCAAGCATAATGAGCATACATGGGGTGTGTGTGGTCTTTAGCAAGTGAATCACCTCATGAACCAAGATGACATTGTCCATGATTTTTTTCTCCTCCACATACCCAAATTGTTCCTTTGAGATGATGAAAGGAAGGATACGCTTGAGTCGGAGAGAAATTACCTTAGTGATGATCTTATAGATGACATTGCAAAGTGCTATTGGTCTAAACTGCTTTAGGTTGGTGATGTGTTTCCCTTTGGGAACGAGTCTAAGAAAAGTGACATTGAGGGTTGAGAGAACCTAACCTGAAGTGCGGGATTCCTCCATGAGTTTCCAAACCTCTTCTCTGATCATCGGCCAATAGTGGTGGAAGAAGTCTGGGGTGAAGCCATCTGGACCAACGGATTTTCTTGGGGGCATTTCCTTGACTACCTGATCTACTTCCTCTTACATGATAGGTCTCATTAAAGCTTGATTATTCTCCAGAGTGATGAGGGTCGGAACATGTTGGGTTACCCAATTTATGGAATGCATTCTGTTAATTGGTGGTTCTGAGAGAATCTCTTGATAATAATTGACTAATTCTTTTTCAATCTCTTCATGATCCAGAATTGTGTTGCCTTGTGCATCCTCTAGCGTTGTAATGAGATTGATGTATCGTTTGTGGATCATGGAGCTATGAAAGAACTTTGTGTTCTTTTCGCCTTCTTTAAGCCATTGTACGCAAGACTTTTGTTTCCAAAGCATCTCCTCCTGCTTGTGTTGATCTACGAGTTGTTGCTTCAGGCTAGCCTCCTCTTGTAGCAAGGTGTTCGAATAGCCAGATAAGATGGAATCTTGTTGAATGTCCTCTAGTCGTTTCTCTCAGGCCTTTTGTTCTTGGAATATATTACCAAAGACATTCTTGTTCCAAACCCAAAGTTGTTTCTTGAAGTTTTTTAAGCACTGTTGGAATTTATACATCCTTGCCATATGTGATTTCTACATTGGCCCACCAAGTACGAGAGATATCTAGAAAGTCTGGGTGATTTATCCAAAATTTCTCAAAATGAAACGGCTTGAGTTTGGGGGTGGCTATTGTGTCCATCCACAACTGGACTGGCTAGTGATCTGAGCCCGATTTTGGAAGAATATTTGCTTCAATCAGGGGTCCCTCTAGCATTAGGGCTTTTTATATTAGGAAATGATCTAGTCTGCATGCTATGTGTTGGGAACCCGCACGCTTACTAGACCAAGTGAAGGAGCCATTCTTGGTCTCAATGTCAATTAGTTTGAGACGATCTATGAGATTATTGAACATGCTTATGTCTTGTTCTAATTGTTTCAAGCTGCCACTTTTTTCTTCTAGGGTCAAGATGATGTTAAAATTATCTCCCAAGATCCATCGCTTTTGACCTATTAGAGATTCTATATAAGAAAGTTTATTTAGGAAATGGTCCTTCTCCTATCACTGATCTGAGGACCATATGCATTTGTGATGACTCCGTCTTTGTTGGATCCTATGGATCAGTAGTGTGTTGTAAGTGTGCCCACTGTTGAGAACGCAGGGTTTGGGATGACTGAGGTTGGGTTCCAGAGGATTGTTAAACGCCCTCCTCCCCCTTTTGGGTTTGTGTGTGTGAAGTTACAGTGACGCCATCATAGGTTGAATAGTTCCGCCGCCATTTCCCCTGCACATTTGATTTCCTGTAGCACAAGAATGTCTGGATCCTCTGCCTTGATGCAATTCCAAAGAATCCTTTGTTTGGATCTTCCATTTAGGCCTCTTATATTCCATACGATCATATTCATCATGAGGATTTGTGTGGGGGGGGGGAAGAAGCCCTTGGTAAGGAACTATATTTGTCTCGAGTTAATCATAAAGTTACCTACCTCTTTGATCAATTGATGAGTCATCTTTCACCCACGTCGTTTTCCCTCTTTTCGGTTTCGTTTGGGATCTAGATCAGGATCCAGGAGGATTCCTAGTCGGGAAGTGGCGCCTGTTGTGGAGTCTATAAAGACCTTGTGTACCTTTATGAGCTTCTCAATTAGTATGGTTTGCAATTCCTTTTTGTTGAAAGCATCCTCTAGCTTGTCGAGGTTAATGTATGCAAGTTCTCGCTCATCCATCTGCATTATGGTGTCTCCTCCTTCGTTGGAGTCTTTTCCTGGTGCCATTTGAGATAGGGAATCATGGTCTATGATTTGTTCTAGGACTGAATATAGGGTTTGTTTTTCCTTGCCTTTGTCTTTGCTCAGATCTACTGATTTGTGTGGATTTTCGACTTCCTCTGCCTCTAGTAGGTTACTAAGTGCATCAAACAAGTTGTTGGTAGGGATCTTCCGACATCCATTCTGATTGGATTTTTTTAGTGGCGGTTTCCTACGGCCCAAAACTTGACTGTAGCCATCTTTTTGTTTCTCTTCTGCTATTGCTCGTGCTACAGCATTGAGGGGATAGTCTCGGAAGAGATGTCTATGTTCGTGAAATTTCTTGCATCGGAAGGGAATCTGTTCATAATCTATAGTATGAATCCATTCTTCATCTTGATACTCTATGGTGAATAAGCACGAGTATGTGTGCATAGGATGTGTATCTTTGTTGCTTGGTGGATTTTGAGGATTTTACATATCTTCCCAACGTATTGTTGATTCCCATTAAGATTTCCTCGAGACAGAACTCCTGGGGAAAAGAATAGAGTCAGATCCAAACTGGGGCACATGTAAAGTCCTCCCTTTTTGGGAAAACGTGATCCATCCATTCTTATTGGATTTTTTCGGTGGCGGTATCCTGCGGCCCAAAACTTGATTGTAGCCATCTTTATGTTTCTCCTCTTCTATTGCTCGTGTTGGAGCATTGAGGGGTCAGTCTCGGAAGAGATGTCTATGTTCGAGAAATTTCCTGCATCAGAAGGGAGTGTGTTCATAATCTATAGTATGAATCCATTCTTCATCTTGATACTCTATGGTGACTAAGCACAAGTATGTGTGCATAGGATTTGTATCTTCATTGCTTGATGGATTCTGAGGATTTTACATATCTTCCCAACGTATTGCCAATGCCCATTAAGATTTACTCAAGACAAAACTCCTGGGGAAAAGAGTAGAGTCGGATCCAAACTAGGGCACATGTAAAGTCCTCTTTTTCTAGGAAAACGTGATCCATCCAAAACCTCAAATAAATCCCCACATAGTTGTAGAAGTAGGGGCCATTTTCGAAAACCCGATATTTGTCCTCCAAATTATAAAAGATGATTCTGAAGAACCCTTTTGAGCTGAGTTGAAGCTCATAGTCACCTTTCAGGTTCCACCAGTTTTTGATCCATCGCATGAGGTCTTTTTCTTAGGGCCATAACCCTAAGAATTTATCGATCAAGGCATGATCCTTCATGAACTGGGTGTGTTCTCCAACACTGGTGGATTTTATCACATATTTCAATGCAATTGTCTCCTGAGGGATACATTTCCCTAGTTCCTAGTTGCGAGATTCCTTTGGATGAGACGATTCAGCTTCCATTTCCATGTTTTTCCCTAAGCCTTGTTCATCTTGCATAAAATGATCTCAAAGATCTGGCGGTGGATCAAAGGATGATCATCTAGCTCACGTTCCGTCTGTTTCATTTGTTGTTGCATTTTTGTAAGAGGGCATTTTCACCCCCCCTTCTAAATCCATTCTGCAGTGTCGGGCTCGTCAGCAATTGTGGCAAGGGAGGGAGGATGCATATCCTCAAACCCTAGCGTCATTTCTTACAGAGCTTGATCTCTTCACAATTTCTACAAGGCAAAAATAGATTAAAAATAATAAGCATTATTAATTTACAAAAAAAAATGTATATTTGAAATCTACACAGCCAACTCTATCTATGTCTATAGTTTTGTCAATAACTAATTTGTGTATCCTATTAAAAATCAATGTCAAAAACAAATACATGGAGAGGAATTCATAAAAATGGAGGTTTTTATGTATTTGAAGACCAAACCACTAGGTTTGTCATATCGAACCTAAATCTTAGGCAACCAACTCAACAAACATGTATGGTAGAGTTGTCACTCCCACCCGAAAAAGAATTGAAATTTAAATAACATGCTCATGTTTTCCTAAAGCGCGTGCATTCTTAGCAACATGAACACATGTGTTTTCATGTTAACACAAAATCTCTCTCTCTCTCTCTCTCTC
>JZKD02S1833671.1:1020420-1031628 GCA_000966675.3 Picea glauca | reverse complement strand
TTATTACCAGAGATCTTCAAAGAAAAGAAGCAAGTCGAAGCAAGAATACGGGACTTCGACATTGACTGTATTCTTGATGAAGAAACACAAGTGAACATTATGCCAGAAAGAACTTTGAAAGCTATAGGGAATCCTGCCATGATTCCTTCATTGGGAGGAATAGGACTATTTAGAGGAAAACCAATGATGTTATGTGGAAAACTTGCTTAGATACCTATGACAGTCAATGAAACTTCGACATAAGAAGATTTTGAGATTATCATATTCATTGAGGACAACACCCTGTTTACTATGCTACTCGGAAAACCTTGGATTGAAAGAGATCAAGCCAGAAAGAAGGAAGAAGAAGAGGTTTTAGAACAACAGAGACAAGAGTTAAAATATTTCATGACTAAAAGGATCGCACAGTTGATAAAAGAACAGGAGAACCGCTCGAATCCATCTGACACTAGAAGCCTAGATGTCAAGGCCAAAGCTACACAAAAGGCTAAAATTTTTACCCCAAACAAAGAAGAAGTGATATACCTAAACCCTAGGGGAGAATCTCACCAGTACGAAGTGACTATGTCCAAGAAAAATAAGAATCAGAATGGGAAGAGAATCACCGAGACGAAGCTCACTGGAAAGAAGGCTAGAAAGCTAAGTAAGAAGAAGGCTAAGATTGAAAAATTACAGAAGATCCCAGAGGGCACCTCACAGCAAGGCACTTTGTAGAATTGGAGCTTCGTCAGGATATCAGAACAACGACATATGCCACTTCGTCGAGGTCCATATCACATCCACGAAGACTACTTCGATCTCACCTGCACAGGGAGGTGACAGTGAGAAACTAGGTGGAACAGAAGTTGAGAAAAACAAAGGCAAGGTTACTCCACCTAGAGAGGAGGAGGAACCCTCTAAGAAAAGGAATATTACCCCACCAAAGCCCTCATCCCGAAAGAAAACTAAGGCCACCCGGACTACGTTAAAGACTACTCTCACACTAGACGACTTCGACTTCTTAGTCACTGCGTTGAATGATGCTTCACTAGAGATCGTAGAAAAGCAAGAAGCGAAGCAGGAGGAGGTATTCAGCCGAATCAAGGGTGAACTTCAAGAAGTGCATCAAGCATTCCAGTCCATCCGAGTAGTTTCTACTACGCCCTTGACAATCAGAACAACAGGAACAGACAATGAGCCCACCCAATTACACAAGATCACCAATAAAGTCGAAGCTCGCCTTCGACGAGCTCAAGAAGACACATCGCAAGCCACCGAGGCTTTGACACAAGTACAGAGCACACTTGTAGAACAACAGATTAAGGAAGAATGGGAAAAGATTTCCCTGCAAGTGAAGTGGCATGAGGAAAAATAACAGTTACAGTAGAGCAAGGACTAGCTGGTAGCAGAGGAACTTGAAGTACGGGAAAGGGTTCACAAAGAACTTCACTCTGCGACGGTCATAGAAGTGAAGATTGAATAACGTGTCCCATAGAAGGTGGCACAACTTGACAAAGTAATCCAACAACTTCAACAACGCATCGCAGATCTGGAACTTTGTACCATGCCCAAGACTCCTCAAGAAATAAGAGATCTAAGGGAGGCAACTGCCCACAGTGCAGTTGGTCGATTAAAAACCCTGGCCTTAGAATGCAAGCAGTTGAGCGCTAGATGCGCCCAGACTTATGAGAACCTCACAGAGAATCCAGATTTCCAGGCATTGGAGGCACAACTCCAAGAATAAAAGCAGCACACAAATATGCTACAGGCGTAGCTGAAGGCCTTGACCCTAGTCAAAAGAATGAAGAGATTTCCAGAACAACGCATCGCCCAACAACAAGTACACACACTGCAAAGTAAAGTGATGGAAGTCTCCCAATGACTTCAACCAATCCAAGAAAAGGCATGCCAACTCTTCACTGAAGTTGAAAGCCAGGGATTCGATCTTGAACAGGTTGCCATCATTGTGAAACAATGCCTGGAAGGGCCAGTAAATGATGTAGTGATCCCCGAGTTCACTGAACAAGAGGTTGTCTCACTGCAGCAGGTTGAAGCATCTTGAGCCAAGATCGAGGCATTCAAGGTGGAATTTATCAGACCAAAGTGACTCGGGATGAGTCACAGGTGAGTGTTGGGGGCATGTTGGCCCTTGACCAAGTTTTGAGGAACACTTGGTCATGCTTGACCATTTTTGGACTTCGACAGCCTATCAAAGATGGAGCGCCAGGCAAAGAATAGATCATAGGATCTTGGTCCACTTTTGGGCCCCTTTTAGGGTTTTGGGTTAATGTAATGAGAAAGGGATGTCGGCCTGTGGGTTTACCCACGCTTAGGCCCACTTTTGTAATGTATAAATAGAAGGATAGGCAATGTAAGAAGTAGTAGATATTATTTCTTAGTGCAATTGGTAGTGCATCTATGTGATGTTGAATAAGTGCTCTGTGTGAACTGTGTAAGGCTTGCAAGGCTAAGTGCAAGTTACTGTGAGGTTTCTATAGAAAGCTAAGTGTTGTAACGCAAGGAAGAAGGATCTAGCAAGCTGCGTAGATCTTCTATCCTATGTGAAGAAGGGTTTTGGAGGCTTTGTTCTTGTAACAGTTTGAAGACAATAATAAAGAAGAAGATCTTGTGGACGTAACCCCAGGGTGGGGGTGAACCACGTAAATCTGTGTGTTATCCGTTGTGCTTTGATTCAATGTGTTTATCTTTACTTATGCTATGTGCTTTGATATATCCACTTATGCTCTGGGCTTCTTAGATATATATGATTGTTACATCTGATGTGTATGAGGATGCTTAGTGTTGATCTTCTGGATCTGATCTGGGTTACTATGGTTAAGTGCTGAAATATTGTAGATCTGAGTGTACACTGCGAAGCTTTGTGCTATCTGAAAAGTATAATAAGGGTTGAATATTGATGAATGATCAATGCTAAGTGCTATGTAAATTATATAATCACATATCTGTGTCCCAGCTAAGGTTGCAGACACCTGAGTCTTGCAACCACCCCTGCCTCTACCTCAGGTGAGACTTCATCTACTTTGCAGGTGTTGTCGAAAGGGCCGATAGTTAGGGCTTTGTTGGTGTGCTCTTGAGCGTTGATCCCTGGGTCCGCCCCTATGCCAACAAATAATAGGGCCATTGTTGGGGTTGCGAGAGCCATGCTACATGATCAGGGGCTGCCACTATTTCTATGGGCTGAGGCATGCTACACTATAGTTTATCTACAGAACAAGAGTCCTCACAAGGTTGTGGGGAGCATGACTCCTGAGGAGGCTTTTTCTGGGAAGAAGCCTGAGGTGGGGCACCTTCATATTTTTGGGTGCATCACTTATTCACATGTCCCTTATGATAAGAGGACAAAGATGGAGCCCACGACAGAGAGAAATATCTTTCTTGGGTACAGTGAGACTTCAAAGGATTTTTGTATATACCTTCCTTCCTCGAGGAAGACTGTCTTAAGGAGGGATGTTATATTTGAGGAGGACAAAGCCTTTAAGAAGTCTAGAGGGATAGAGAAGGGTGAGCAGTATTCACCTCAGATTCAAGTGAGTTCGCAACAGACTACAGTGACACAGATTTCGTGGCCACCTATTTTGGTGACAACAAGTTCACAGGTGACAGGGCCACATGGTTCAGGTTTGCAGGCTACTAGTCCACAGGTTTCAAGATCAAGTACTGTAGAGTCTACTTCAGGATCACAGTCTTTAGGAGATGGGGTTGAGCAGGGAGAGTCCCCTCCACGGGACACTAATTCAGAGAGGAGGAAGCCCAAGTGGATTCACGATACTTTGAGGGAGGCACATGGTTCAATGGGGAATCCCAGACAGACAGTAAGGGAGAGTAAACCTCCCAAGAGTTTTTGCAGCTACATCATGATGGTGAGAAGTATTCAGGAGTCTAAGCCTTCCACTTTTGAGGAGGATACCGATAGACAGGTTTCGAGGCATGCCATGATGGAAGAGTACAAGTCCATCATGAAGAACAATGTCTGGGAAGTTGTTCCTAGACCTGAGGGGAAGTTAGTGGTGACTTCCAGGTGGCTCTATAAACTCAATCATGTTGCAGGTGGCAGCATTGAGAAGTACAAAGCTCGCTTTGCGGCTCGGGGGTTTTCATAGGTTGAGTGAGTTTACTATGATGATACCTTTGCGTCGATGGCTAGATACACTTCGATCAGGGCAGTGATATCCATTGCAGCAGAGATGGGTTGGAAGATCCACTAGATGGATGTGAAGACCACACTTCTAAATGGTCTTATACAGAAGGAGGTGTATATTGAGCAGCCATTGGGCTTTGAGGTCCATGGGAGAGAGTCTCATGTGTGTATACTGATTAAGGCATTGTATGGGTTGAACACAAGCTCCCAGAGCTTGGTATTCGAGGATAGGTGCCTATTTGCAGCAGTTGGGCTTTGAGAAGAGTGAGGTGGATCCCAACCTATACTTCATTGTGGTTGCAGAGGATCCTCTCATTATCTCGCTATATGTGGATGAAATTTTCATTACAGGGGCATAGACTCATCAGCAGCTGCAAGGAGAGCCTTTCTTCAGAGTTTGAGATGACTGATATCGGACTGATGCATTACTTTTTGGGATTGGAGGTTCGGCAGGAGCCTGGACACATCTTCCTAGGACAGGGGAAGTATGTGTGTGACATTCTAAGTAGATTTTAAATGGAGGATAGTAGGCCCATGACCACTCCTATGATTACCAACTGGAAGAAGCTTCATGCTTCTGAGTCACAGTTGGTGGATTCCACCTTGTATATTCAGTTGATCGGGTCATTAATGTATTTGGTCAATACCAGGCTAGATATTTGTTTTTCTGTCAACACTCTCAGTCAGTTCATGGTGAATCCTAGGAGAGTGCACTAGGTGGCAGCAAAACATGTGCTCAAGTATCTTTGTGGTATGGTAGACTATGGTCTAGAATATCAGAGAGGAGATGGATTTCATTTGGTTGGCTATACAGACTCATATTGGGCAAGATGTGTTAGTGACATGAAGAGTACTTCAGGGTGTTGTTTCGGATTGGGCTCAGTAGTTGTGTCTTGGTTCAGTTGAAAGAAAAAATCAGTGGCGTTGAGTTCTGTAGAGGCTGAGTATATGGAAACCAATCAGGCCAGTTGTGAGGCCCTTTGGCTTTGCAAGTTGCTGGTGGGATTGTTCGGTGTGCAGTTGAGGCCTACCGTGATTTACTGTGATAATCAAAGTTGCATTAAACTCTCGAAGAATCCATTTTTTCATGACCGGTCTAAGAATATTGAGATTCGTTATCACTTCATCCATCAATATGTTCAGAGAGGAGCCGTGGAGCTACAATATATATCTACAAAGGAGAAAGTGGCAGACATACTCACCAAAGCATTGGGTAGAGGCAAGTTTGTATTCTTCAGGGACAATCTTGGAGTGTTGAGTAACACTTTCCTTGGTAAGAGGAAGTGTTAAAATTTTAATTAAAAAGTACTTAGGCAAATGTTTCTCATCCCTAGGCACCTAAGGGGTGAGAAGGTGCCTAATGTGGACCCTATTCATTTAATTTGTGAGATACAAATTAAAAGGTGAATTTATGACTTAAGTGAGGGGGTGAGTGAAGAGACACTCAATCTCAACCACCCATCTAATCCAATCTCAACCATTGGATGTGAAACTCCTCACCTACCACCATGAGGTCGATTAGGGTAGGAGGGCACATCCTCTTTTGGGTTGTTCATTCATTTTTGAGAGAGAGTAAGAGAATTTTCGAGAAAAAAGAAAGAGGCCATTTCTGAGAGATAGGGAACCCATTCCAAGCCATAATACTAGCACAGAAACTGAGGCAAGAGGTTCAACATACACATGAGGTTGTACAATGTAGATTTTGGTGTCTGTATAGTCTTTTGTGTGCACAAAAATTGAGGCAACATACATCATTTAATTATGTCTGTACGGTACAGATTTATTAGTTCAACCAGTCGTACTTTGGCATGTTTTTTGAGGAGGGACATTCGGTCATACATAGGCCGTACCATATGGATTCCCTATAGGTTCATATAGTCACTTCTTGGCACACAAATTGAGGCAAGTTGTTGTGTGGGTTTTTTGGGAAGTTTGGCATAGTTTCCAAGGAGGTCGTACAACCATTAATGCACCCAAAAATTTGTTGTAGTTGTTGGCACAAATTTCAAGGTCATCGTACAACCATTTGGAGGCATGAAAACTGAGGAGCAGACCTGTAATTTATTGCAGAAAATTATGGGAAGAGTTTTGAGAAGTTTTTCTCATTTTCCTGTGTGAAGACTTCACACGGTCATCGAGATAAGTTTGTCATTTAAATTTCTAAAGATGAACATGATGTAACAAAATTTCTCTGAAGCTCCTAAATAATAAAAATTCCCTCTCTCACTAGTTTTCCCCTTGTGGGTTTTTACAGGGTTGTTGTTAGACCAAAAATCTCTGTGTCAATATTTTTCTGAGTTTATGTGCTACTGATATTTTATTTCTGCGTTATAAATGATGTTCAGAATCCTCATGTTTCAGTTCTGAAAATTATTTTCTGCTGAGTTTTATTTGTTGTTATAAAACTGGGTTTGGGCATTAAACATTGGCTGAAAAATTAGCAAGACTGAAACTGGGTTGGGGTCTGAAATTTTACATTCTCCTCCTCTATCTGTTCTTAGACATTTGATGTAATAACCACTCTGCTTCTCCACAACTGATTTAAATTGTTGAAAACAACCCAATGCGTCAGATTTATGCTTTAGGAAATAAATCCATGTCTTTCTTGATAAACCATCAATCAATGTTAAAAAACAAGTATTGCCTCCTATGGATGTTGTTTGCATTGGTCCACAAATGTTTGAATGTACAATTTCCAGTGGAGCTTTTTCTCTATAAGACTTACCAACTAGAAATGATTCTCTATGTTGTTTGTCAAATATCCAGCCTTCACATATCCTTTCTGGTTTTTCAATCAATGGAAAACCTTTTACCATATCCTTTGTGTGTAGCAGCTTTAGACCTCAAAAGTTCAAATGTCCAAATATGAAATTCCATAGCCAAGAATCATCCCGTATTTCAGATTGGAATGTTTCCTTCATCTCTGTGCCATTTTCTCCTTTTTTGATACCGCGTGCATTATTTTCCTCATTAGTACTGTGTGCACTTTCTGTTGTAAATGCAATGTCTAACTACACACTTTTTCCTTTATCAACAATTGGTGTTGTATTCTTCTTCTTGGCTAACTTCAATGTCAATGGGAACATTTTGTTACTTGTCATCTGGATTTTTGTAATAACTAGATTGCTTGGGCATTTATCCATAATCACATAGTGGTTATCTTCCATGTAGATTTTGTATCCTTTTTGTAACAACTGTCCTGTTCTTATCAGATGATGCTTCATACCAGAAAGATAATACACATCATACATAACTGATGTAGGAGCATCGTTGGCAAGCACACGAAGCAGGACCTATTGGCGTCTGGGAGCTTGTACGGAATCTCAACGCTGGTAGTTGCAGCAGATATTTTGAGGTACACCTTAACTCAACGTCGAGAAAAAAAATCTTCGAGGCACGCTTGAGTGATCACAAGGGAAGTGGGAGTTTCCACTCTAGCTCTGGAATGTGACTGCACTAAAATAGTCATAGGATAGGTTTTGATGTAGACAAGTAGCTAGGGGAAACCCTAAGAGCCCTCTAAGATAAATGGAGGTTTAGTGCACCCAAATGAGGCTGGCTGCAGGGTAGATAGCTGCAAGTTAGGAGGAGATTTCATAGTTTTTCAGTTTTTGTTTTGATATCAGTTGTAGCCATTTTCACTTATGAATATAACAAAGGGAAAATTGATCCAAGGCAGCGGGTGGACATTGTTTTGCAATTCTCTGTTATTGTGTTTTCCTGAATGAATGAATGAATCATGTTATGAGAAGGTGTAATTGTGAATGTTAGGATAAGTTTCAATTGTTTCTCTTCGGTTGAGTGGTACAAGGTGTGCACACAAAATGCAAGGAGTGCGTTGACAGAGTCCATTTCGATTCCGAAGCTCAGAAGAGATAACACGAAACTTTCTCTTGCAAGGAGCGCAAGGTGACTGCTGCAAGGAGTGCACAGTCATCCGCAGGAACTCGAACCTGCATAAGAATCTGGTGCAAAGTGTGCACAGAGAAAAAGGAGAATGCCAGGAGGGTGAGAGGAATTTCTCTTAGAGAAATCCTTTGGGTCCAAGTTATCAAAATCCCTGAACATAAGGAATACGTGGGAAATCGAAGTCTTCATGAGACCAAGATCAGGAGGAGTAACGCTTTTCAGAAATGTAGTCGAATTCCGAGAAATGGACTCACAGTGAATTCAAAGGTAGAGTCCTTTGAAAACTTAGGAACTTTCCAAGTTAGATGAATCCAAGCTCAGGAGGAGGAGTGGAGACAACGGTCATATCGGTTGTGGAGGAAATCTGAACTGTTAGATTAACACAGAGTGACTAGAGGAAGCATGAGGAGGAGGTCTGATCTGGAGCATTAGATCTCAGCGTAGGGACCAACAGTCGTTGGATCTAGAAATAGGTGCATAGACTTTAACCCTTGGAAGTGCATAGGACAAGCAAAATCGCGAAACCCAAGTTTGCAAAATGATCATAGCCGTTGATCGGAGGAAAGGTGTGGGCCGTAGATCTAGTCCCAAGGGGTTCACGAGTTCGAACATCAAGAGAATAGAGGGGAGCAGTCCCCCAACTTCATGAACTCCGAAGCCCCGAGTTCGGGAAGGAGAAAGCAAGACTGTTGGATCACACAGATTGTGGACCATTGATCTAACGTAAGGAGAACCCAGATTTTGGGATTTCGGAAATCGGGAAGACAAGCGAGTAAGATCCTCCAGGGACGCAAAACGTGAAACCATGAAGCACTCGAGATATTGGCCCTTGGTCATGGTGAGGGGTCATATCTTCGAAGTTTAAGGGAGGAGATAGCACATGCTAGGCCCCACTTCGGGATTTTAGGAGTCAGAGAGTCGAGGTTTGTTGGGTATGTGTTATATTCGTTGCATGTGTGTGTGTGGGCATGTCAGGTTCAACAACTGCGTCTGATGATCCCTCTAGTAGTGGAGATTGTGTCGTGTGTGTTGGGTGCTTTCCTAGGGGGGTCCCAGGAGGGGGTAGGTATGCCCCCCTGGTTACACGCAGTGCCCCAAAATGTTTTTTGGGCGGCTTTTACTATTTTTAGTGGATTTTGCTATTTTTAGCGGTTTACTAAATTAATCCCGGATTAAGGGATTAGGGTTTTGGTATCTATAGAATACCTAAAAACATTGTATATATTGTATGGTGAATGGTGAAATTCGATAATGAATATAAGAAAGGTTTTCTCAGTTGAGGGTTTCCGGTATAAAATCTCTGTGTACTCTATGTATGAGCCATTGAGTAAATTTTGTTTTTCTTAAGAATATATATGCATTTCTTTACTTCACAGGTTTAAAAATTTCATGTGGTATCAGAGCTCGTTTTTGGCTTCAGAGAGATGCCTTTGTTGTTGAGGGTTTGGCTCGGTATTGATAGATCAAGTTTATCTTGGGTCTGTGATAAACCTATGTTTAGTGGGAGATTTTGCTGTTGTGATTTGAATGCAGAAAGAGGAATGGCAAGATCTTTTAGAATCGAGATAGAGAAGTTCAACGGTAAAAAATTTGAGCGATGGAAGTTGAAGATGGAGGACCTTCTTGTAGACAAAGAACAATGGATCACTGTGGATCCTGGTACACAACCTACTAGTACACCCTCTACTAGCACACAGGATACTGGTACACAACATAACAGTACACAAACTACCAGTACACCACCTACTGGTATGTCGAAGGAATATTGGGAGAAGTTGGACATAAGAGAAAGGAGTACTATTCGACTCTGCCTGGTAGATTTGGTGTTGTTGAATGTCTCAGGAGAGTCTACCGCCAAGGAACTATGGGATAAGTTGGGAAATTTGTATCAATCAAAGTCCCTGGTAAACAAGTTGTTTTTCCGAAAGAATTTGTATCATGTTAGGATGGAAGATGGAGATTCTATGACAAAACATCTAAATGCTTTTAATACTCTAGTAATTCAACTTGTCTCTATTAATATTATGATTGCAAAATAAGATAAGTGTATTACTTTGTTATGTTCTTTTCTAGACTCTTGGGATAATTTGGTTGTAGCAATTGGTAGTACCACTCAATCTACATTGAAGTATGATGATGTAGTTTCATCCTTGTTATCTAGAGAGATGAGGTGGAAAAGCATGGATGGTCATAGCACATATGCTTTATTTGTAAGAGGTCGTACCCAAGACAGGAATCTTGGTAAGCCTTCAGGGGGGAGATATAAATCTATAGGTAGATCTAAGTCTCCAGGAAAATATTTGAGGAAATGCTGGAAGTGTGGTAAAATAGAGCATTATAAGAAATATTGCAAGTCTAAGAAGGTTAAAAAACCAAAGGGATTTGATAGTACCTCTTCCACAGAGGCAAAAACCTCCACTGAAGAAGGAGGTGATGTTTACCTAGCGTCTACAAGTACACATGCAGACTGCGATGTATGGTTGATCAACTCAGGTGCATCATACCATATGAGTCCTCACAGGGAGTGGTTCTTTGAATATGAAAAATATGATGGTGGTGATGTATTCTTAGGAGATGACTCAACAACAAAAATTTTGGGACGTGCAAGGGTTAAGTTGTTGCTAAAATATGGAAGGATTAGAACACTCCCTGGGGTTCTGCACATTCCAAAACTTGCCAGGAGCCTAATATCTATAAGCAAGTTGGATGATGCAAGAGTGGATATTGTATTTGGAAAGAACACTTGCAAGATGGTATGAGCGGAAATGGTGTTGATGAGGGGAGTTCGGTGTGGAACTCTGTACAAGTTGTTGTGAAGCATTTATACTAATGGGTGTAACAATTTTGTTGTCCTTGAGCAGACAAATAAAGAAGACAAGACCAATATCGTCCCTGAAAAGAAGACCATGCTGTGGAATCAAAGACTGGGGCATATTGGAGAAAAGGGCCTTTGAACACTACACGGTAAAGGCATGGTTGAAGGTATGTCTAATTGCACTATGGATTTTGATTTCTGTGAACATTGCATATATGGTAAATAGAATCCAGTAAGATTCCCATCTGGTGCTACAAGAGCAAAGGGGATCTTAGAGTTGATACACAATGATGTGTTTGGACCCGTTCCTGTTCCATCCCTAGGTAAATCTATGTATTATGTTTCA
>JZKD02S1833671.1:1005103-1020158 GCA_000966675.3 Picea glauca | reverse complement strand
TTCTCTTGTTGCTAAGTTAACTTCTATTAGATTTCTTTTATCTATTTCTGTTGCTTTTGATCTTGAAGTGGAACAGATGGATGTGAAGACAACATTCCTACATGGGGATCTGGAACAAGAAATCTACATGAAGCAGCCAGAAGGCTTTGTAGTGAAGAGAATGAAAGAGTTGGTGTATAAGCTAAAGAATTCACTATATGGTTTGAAGCAATCACCTAGGTTGTGGTACCAAAATTTTGACACATACATCCTTGGATTAGGATTTGTAAGAAGCAGGGCTGATCACTGTGTATATTCCAAGCAAGTTGGTAATCACTTCATTTATGTAGTGTTGTATGCTGATGACATGTTGTTGGTAGGAAATAACATGGGTATTATCAAGGAGGTGAAATCGCAACTATCCTCCAAATTTGACATGAAGGATCTCGGTGCTGCTAACTTCATTCTAGGAATGGAGATTAAAAGAGATCGTGCAAACATAAAACTCTGGTTGAATTAGAGAAAATATGTTGAGACAATATTGCAGAGGTTTAAAATGCATGGAAGTAAACTGGTCAAGGTTCCTATTCCTATAGGTGTAAAGTTATATGCAGATCAGTTTCCCAAGACACATGAAGAAGAAGAGGACATGTCCCATGTTCCATATGCCAGTGAAGTTGGCAGTTTGATGTATGCAATGGTTTGTACTAGACTGGACATTGCACATGTAGTGGGAGTTTTGAGCAGGTATATGTCAAAACCAGGGAAGGAGCATTGGACATCAGTAAAGAGGGTCTTCAGGTATCTTCATGGCACTACCAGTTATGGATTGTGCTACCAAGGAAGACCAGAATTGGATAGAGTGGTGGACATACATGGCTTTTTTGATGTAGACTGGGCTAGATATCTGGATCACAAAAGATCTACAAGTGGGTATGTGTTTAACCTATTTGGAGGAGCAATAAATTGGATGAGCAAAAGACAAATTGTAGTGGCACTCTCAACTATAGAATCTGAATACATGGCAGCCACTCATGCAAGAAAGGAAGCAGTATGGTTACATAGATTGTGTTCAGGTATTGGGTTGGTACAACAAGCAGTGAGATTAGATTGTGACAGTCAGAGTGCAATCTTCCTGGAAAAGAGCCCAACTTATCATTCGAAGACAAAGCATATTGATGTTCAGTATCACTTTGTGAGAGACGTGGTTGAGGAAGAGAAGGTGTTTCTAGAAAAGGTTGACACTTTGAAGAATGTTGCAGATTCATTGACAAAGTTTGTGAGCAAATAAAAGTTCTCTTGGTGTAGAGTAACAATGGGCATTGTTGCCCTGGATTGTTGACTATATAATCCCTTGGACCCCTAGATGAAAAGAGAACAATAAGTGGGAGAATGTTGGGTATGTGTTATATTCTTTGCATTTGTGTGTGTGGGCGTGTCAGGTTCGACAACTGCGTCTGACGATCCCTCTAGCGGATTTTGCTATTTACTAAAATAATCCCGGATTAAGGCATTAGGGTTTTGGTATCTACAGAATACATAAAAACATTGTATATATTGTATGGTGAATGGTGAAATTCGATAATGAGTATAAGAAAAGTTTTCCTGATTGAGGGTTTGCGGTGTAAAATCTCAGTGTACTATGTGTATGAGCCATTGATTAAATTTTGTTTTTATTAAGAATCTATATGCATTTCTTTACTTCACATGTTTAAAACTTTCAAGGTTGACACAAGTGTAAACACTTGACACACAAAGTCACGAAACGCCTGTTGGTTAGGCAGGTGGTCATAGTCATGGTGACAGAAGGTAAGGTGTTTAGTTCAGGAGGAGCTATTGTCCGTTCAAGTGTAAGTTGGACAGTGCTCGGGAGAGAATCCATGGGTCTCATACGACCTGTGCATTTGGAGAAAGGACCTGTGTAAGTAATTTGGGATTCTTGCAGAGATCCAAAGAGTCAAAACGACTCCATTTCTTGATCGACACTAGACCGGGAGGTCGTGCAACCCTTAGAAGAGAAGGGGGGTTTGCATCAAGTGGTATTACAGTCGAAGGTTTGCTTCCAGAAAATAGGCAAAGGAGAGGAGACAAAAGAACTCGAAGTTGTACTCTGTGTGTGACAAACAATCAACACAATGCCACCAAGGAGATGAGCGAAAGCACCTTTAGCCAATCAAGTTGTAGAAAGGGAGATGCAAGAACTTTGTCCAATATTAGAGGTGATGGAGGAAGCCTAGAGATGAGCACTTGATACTGGAGACATCAACGATGCAGAGAGTGAAGCAGTAGAAGTCGAAGAAGCCACATGAGAGGATGTTGTCGAAGAATGATTGCTGAGAGTGGTTGCTAGATTGTAAAGCAGAACCAAGATAGAGGTCCCAATGTATGAAGACAATTTAGATGTTGAAGAGCTGTTGGATTGGATAAGATCCATGGAAATTTTTTTTGACTATGAAGATGTCAATGAAGAGAGAAATGTGAAACAGGTTGTCACCAGGCTAAAAGGACATGCAACACTATGGTGGGATGAACTGTAGGATGAAAGGAGAAGCAAAGACAAGAAAAGATAAAGAATTGGGACAAAATGGTAGCCAAGCTGAAGGCTAAGCTCATGACCAAAGATTATCAGATCAATTTGTTCAGGAAGATGTAGAACCTGAGACAAAAAGGGATGACAGTTAAGGAGTACACAGAGGAGTTCTATAGGCTGAACATCATAACTGGAAAGAGAGAGAGAGATGAAGAAAAAGTTTCCAGATATATGAATGGTCTGAGATATGAGATCTAGGATGATGTCAACATGATGTCAGTAAAGACAGTGGAGGATGCTTATCAGTTTTCATTGAAGGCAAAGGAGAAGTTGGCCAGAAAACAAAGCCAATGAGGAAGAGGTAAAGGCCCAGTCCCAAACAAAATCCAGGGAGTTACCCATGAAAGAGTGTATAAGTCTAAGGACAAGGATGAAAAACCACACAGTCACTCAAAAAGAGGAGAAAATTATTGAGGGAGACGGGGTGGTGGAAGAAGTTCTTCTAGGGGAAGAGGAAGAAGAGGAGGAGGAGAAGTAAGATGCCATGCTTGTGGAAAGATAGGGCACATGTCTTGGGAATATCCCAAGAAAAATAAAGAAGGAGGAGGTTAAGTTCACATTTCAGAAGCATAGAGTAGAGATGTTGAAGCAAAAGGAGCAGAGGATGGAAGATCCCTGATGTTGAGGAAGGTTCTCTTAAAACCAGAGGCAGCAGTTGAAAAACCAACGCAGAGGAATAGTCTCTTAAGGATAGCTTGAAAGACTAAAGACATAGTATGGAAGGTGATAATTGACAGTGGGAGCACTGACAACTTAGTATCCACAGAGATGGTGGAGAAATTGGAGCTAGATAAAAATGTACATCCGAATCCATACAAAGTCTCATGGTTTCAGAAAGGACACCAGGTAATGGTTACTAAACAATGCTTGGTTGAATTTAAGATAGGAGGATATAGAGATAAAATTCTATGTGATGTAATTCCCATGGATGTATGCCATATTCTATTGGGAAGACCATGCCAGTTTCATAGGAATGCCATTCATGATGGGAGGAAGAATACATACACCTTAGAGAAGAATGGTAGGAAACACATGTTGCTACCAATAGAGGAGAAGAAAGTGAAGGAGGAAGCCAACACAAGCATACTTCTCATGAGTGGGAAGGAACTCCTGAAAGAAGTCAAGAAAGAATAGGAGATGTAGTTTGTTGTGGTGAGGAAACCCAGAGTTATCCTTACAAGTACTTCAATGGATGATTTGCCTGAAGAACTTCAGGAATTGTTGGATAATTTTGCTGACATAGTGGTGGATGAGGTGCCAAACTCATAGCCACCCATCAAAAGTATCAGTCACCATATTGACTTGATACCAGGAGCAAGTCTGTTGAACAAAGCAACTTGCAGATTGACACCTCGAGAGAATGAGGAGGTAAAGAACTAAGTCCAGGAAATATTAGACAAGGGTTTGGTCATAGAGAGCTTGAGTCCATGCGCAGTACCAACTATTTTGAGTCCAAATAAGGATGGAGGATGGAGAATGTGTACAGACGCAAGAGCCATTAACAACATCACCATCATGTATAGATTTCCTTTACCAAGAATGGATGATTTAATGGACTATTTAAGTGGAGATTTTTTTTTTCTAAGATAGATTTGAAAAGAGGATATCACCATATTAGAATGAGAGAAGGTGATGAGTGGAAGACAACCTTTAAGACAAATGAAGGTTTGTATGAGTGGCTTGTTATGCCATTTGGCTTAACACATTCCCCGAGTACTTTTATGGGGCTGATGAATGAGATACTGAAATATTTCATTGACAAGTTTGTGGTTGTATATATGGATGATATACTGATATTTAGTAGGACTAAAGAGAAACATTTGAGGCACCTAACACTAGTGATGAGGAGACTACAACAGAAGAAGCTATTGATAAATCTGAAGAAGTCCTCTTTTATGAAGAAAGAACTCATTTACTTGGGTTTTGTGATCTCTTACAATGAACTGAAGATGGATCTAGAGAAGGTGAAAGAAATCAAAGAATGTTCGGCACTGAAGAGTATTTTCGAGGTAAGGAGCTTCCATGGATTAGCAAGATTCTATAGGAAATTCATCGGAGACTTCAGTGGAATTTGTGTGCCAATGATGGATACAGTGAAGAAGAAGCACAAGTATTTTAAATGGATAGAGGAAGCCGAGAGGAGTTTCAATAAAATGAAGGAGAAAATAACAGAACAACCAATTTTGGTCTTGCTGAATTTTGAGAAGACATTTCAGGTGAGATGTGATGCAAGTGGAGTTGTGATTGGAGCAGTTTTGAGCCAGGGTAATAAACATGTTGCCTATTTCAGTGAGAATCTAAATGAGACCAAGAGAAAATACTCCACGTATGATACAGAGTTTTATGCCATAATTAAGGCCTTGAAGAAGTGGATACACTACCTTGTCCCATAGGAATTTATCTTGTATAGCGACAACCAGGCTTTAAAATTCATAACCACACAAGAAAATTTTAATTAGAGGCATGCGAAATGGGTTGAGTTTATGCATGATTTTACTTTTGTCATAAAACATATTGTTGGGAATGATAACAAAGTTTTTGATGCATTAAGCAGGAGATGTTTGATTCTGCAGGAATTCCAGGTGAAGACCTTGGGGTTTGAACACCTTAGGGACATGTATTGTGATGATACATATTTCAAGGAAGCATATGAAGCATGTGCAAATCCTGTACTGAGACACAAAAGCTAGTGGATAGAGTATATGATTCAAGAAGGATTGTTGTTCAAGGTAAATCAATTGTGCATACCAAAATGCTCAATGAGGGATAACCTTCTGAAGGAAAAACATAGTGGAGGATTGGATGGACATTTTGGCCATGATAAAACATTTGCACAGTTGAGCAGTTCATACTATTGGCCAGGTATGAGAACAAAAGTGATAAATTTTGTGAACAAATGTAGAATCTGCCAACATGCAAAAGGAAAAAGACAGAACATTGGATTGTATCAACCATTTCCAATACCAGAGAGGCCTTGGGATGTAGTAAGCATGAATTTTGTGTTGGGAATGCCAAGAATGCAAAGAGGATTTGACTCAATATTTGTGGTGGTGGATATATTCTCAAATATGGCACACTTTATCCCATGCCAAAAGATTAGTGCTGCAACACATGTTGCAAATCTGTTTTTCAAGGAAGTTGTAAGACTTCATGACCTACCCAGAAGCATTGTGTCAGACAGAGACATAAAATTTGTTGGTCACTTTTCGAGAACACTATGGAAGAAGTTGGGGACAGATTTGTCCTTCAGTTCAAGTTATCATCCTTAGACAAATGGACAGACTGAGGTGGTAAACAAAAGTTTGGGAAACTTGTTGAGGAGTCTGGTTACTGAACACCATAATCAGTGGGATCAGATTCTGCCACAAGCATAATTTTCATATAATGATTCACCAAACAGGAGCACTGGAAAGAGCCCATTCCAAATATTGTATGGAATGCAACCCAGGGGAGTATCTGAGTTGAGAGACTTGGAACAAAGTGAGATAAGAAGCGCTAGAGCAGGAGATTTTTCTGCAGAAATGCAGAGGCTCTATAGCCAGACCGAAAGACAGTTGCAGAGTTCTAACTAGGAGTACAAACGCAGAGCTGATCAACATAACAAAGAACTTCAATTTGAAGTAGGAGATCAAGTTCTGTCACATCTCAGGAAAGAAAGGTTCCCCAGGGGAACATTTAACAAGCTAAGTATGAAGAAGATAGGTCCATGTAAGGTCTTGAGGAAGTTTGATGCAAACGCCTATGAGATTGAGCTTCCATATGATGTGGGCATATCGCCCGTATTCAATGTTTCAGACCTGTATCCTTACAGGAAATATGACACCGAGGGATCAAAAGATCAAGAGAAGATTCAGTGGGAGAAACAAATTCCTGTAGCAGAAAAGACACAAATGGAGAAGATCGTTGATCAGAGGATCGACCAAAAGACCAGGAGGAAGACCTATTTTGAATATCTGGTCAAGTGGAAGAAACACCCAATAGAAGATGCCAGTTGGGAAAATGAAGCTGCTATACAGAAGCATGAAAAGTTGGTGCAGGAGCTCATGGACAGGAGTTCATGAATTTTTGTCAAGGGGAGTATGATGCAGGAGCATCATTGGAAAGCACGCGGAGTAGGACCTATCGACATCTGGGAGCCTGTACAGAATCTCAACGCTGGAAGTTGCAACAGATATTTTGAAGTACACCTTAACTCAGCGCCGGAAAATAAATAAATCTTTGAGGCACGCTTGAATGATCGTGAGTGAAGTGGGATTTTCCACTCCAACTCTGGAATGTGACTGCACTAAAATAGTCGTAGGATAGGTTGTGATGTAGATAAGTAGCCAGGGGAAACCCTAAGATCCCTCTGAGATAAATAGAGGTTTAGTGTTCCCAAATGAGGTTGGCTGCAGGGTAGATAGTTGCAAGTAAGATAGCTGCAAGTTAGGAGGAGATTTCAGAGTTTTTCAGTTTCTGTTTTGATTTCAGTTGTAGCCATTTTAACTTATGAATATAACAGAGGGAAAATTGATCCAAGGTAGGGGGTGGACATTGTTTTGCAATTCTCTGTTATTGTGTTTTCATGAATGAATGAATGAATCCCGTTATGAGTAGGTGGAACTATGAATGTTAGGATACGTTTCAATTATTTATCTTCGGTCGAGTGGTGCAAGGTGTGCACACAGAATGCAAGGTGTGCATTGATGGAGTATGTTTCAATTCTGAATCTTAGAAGAGATAACATGAAAATTTCCCTTGCAAGGAGCGCAAGGTGACTATTGTAAGGAGTGCATAGTCATTTGCAGGAACTCGAACCTACGTAAGAATCTAGTGTAAAGTGTGCATAGAGAAAAAGGAGAACGCTGGGAGGGAGAGAGGAATTTCTCATCGAGAAATCCTTTGGGTCTGAGTTATCAAAATCCCTGAACGTAAGGAGTAAGCGAGAAATCGAATTCTACACGAGACCAAGCTCAGGAGGAGTAACGCTTTTCAAAAGTGTAGTCGAAGTCTGAGAGATGGTCTCATAGTGAATTCAAAGGTAGAGGCCTTTGAAAACTTAGGAACTTTCTGATTCAGATGAATCCAAGCTCACGAGGAGGAGCGGAGAAAACCGTCAGATCGGTTGTGGAGGAAATCTGGACCATTAGATTAACGCACAATGACTCGAGGAAGCGCGAGGAGGAGGTATGATCTGGAGTGTTAGATATGAGTGCAGGGACCAACAGTCGTTGGATCCAGAGATAGGTGCATGGAATTTAACCCTTTGAAGTGCATAGGACAAGCAAAATCGCGAAACCCAAGTTCGTGAAACGATCATAGCCGTTGATCAGAGGAAAGGTGTGGGTCATAGATCTAGTCCCAAGGGGTTCATGAGTTTGGACATCGAGAGAATAGAGGGGAGCAGTCCTCAAACTTCACAAACCACAAAGATCTAAGTTCGTGAAGGAGAAAGAAAGACCATTGGATCACACAGATTGTGGACTATTGATCTGACATAAGGAGAACCCAGATTTCAAGATTTCAGAAATCGGGAAGACGAGCGAGTAAGATCCTATGGGGATGTGAAACGCGAAACTGTGAAGTGCTTGAGCGATTGGCCCTAGGTCATGGTGAGGGGTCACATCGTCGAAGGTTAAGGGAGGATCTATCATGCGTTAGGCCCCACTTCATGATTTCGAGAGTCAGAGCGTCGGGGTTGACACAGGTGAAAACACCCGACACGTGAAGTCGCGAAACGCCTATTGGTTAGGCGGGTGGTCATAGTCGTGGTCATGGAAGGCAAGGAGTTTAGTTCGGGAGGAGATAGTGCCAGTTCGAGTGTATGTTGGATAGTGCTCAGGAGATAACTCGTGGGTCTCATACGACTTGCACATTTGGAGAAAGGATGTGTGTAGTAAGCTGGGAGTCTAGCAGAGATCCAAAGAGTCGAAACAACTCAATTTCTTGATCGATCCTAGACTGGGAGGTCATGTAGCCCTTAGGAGAGAAGGGGGGTTTGCATCAATAACTCTCTGTTATCCTTGATTTTTCAAAATGTTTATACTTCCTTTGCCTAAGACAATGACTTGAATATTTGTTCCAAGTGTAACCTTGGTTTGGCTTGCCTCATCCAAACTAGAAAAAAATTATACGTTTCATGTCATGTTGTTACTGCACCCTGAATCTAAATAGCATATGTCACAAGGACTTTTTTAAGAAACATTGCATTCAACTAGTGATACCATATTAGGCATTTCTACAACGCACGCCATAAACATAGGGCGAGTTTGGTTATTTGCGTTGTTTGACTGATATTGACTTTGCATGTTCTGATTACACTGTCTCTTTCTGCACTCATATGAATAATGTCCATACCTTTTACAGTAATGGCACTAAATCTTTCATTGGTCAGTTCTCTAACCACTTGGTTGACTGGTACTTGGGTTTTGACCTCTTCCAACAATATTTCCAGTACTGCTACTGCATCCATCTTTGACATAACTTATTTCTCTTCTTTTAGAGTTTGCTCTCCCCCTTCCTCTTCCACAACTTATAGATGAATACACGGAAAATGCATTCTCTAATGACATACTTGACCTGTTCAATATGTGTTCATGATTAATGAGGGAAGCTTGCAGTTCATCTAAACTGAAATGACTTAAGTCCTTGCTCTCTTCTAGAGTCACAACAAAGGTATCAAATTTAGGAGGAAGAATCCTAGTACCTTCTCAACAACTTTTTTGACTTCTATGGTTTGACCATGAGACTTAATCTGATTTATCAGTCTAATTTCATGGGTGTAGAATGAATCTACAAAATCTAAATCTTTCATTGACAGAGTTTCAAAATCTCTTCTAAGAATCTGCAATTTTGTAGTCTTTACTTTATCCAGACCCTGATAAGAGGTTTGTAATATGTCCCATTCTTCCTTGGCTTGCTTTGCTGATGCAACTCTTGGAAGTATTCTCTCATGCATGGCTTGATGTAATATGTAAAACAATGCCTTTCCATCTTTCTTTCTTTGATCTTTCGAGACATATTTCTTAGTTTGTGTGAGGGCATTGCATGATTCTTGATCTACTGGTTCCACATAGTCATTCTCAACTATCTACCATACATATTGACCTCGGAACACCGCCTTCATGGTCAAGGACCACATCTCATAATTATTGCCTGTAAAAGTGGGAGATTGCAGATTTGAGGTAGAAGCCATATTTCACTTTTCGTCAGAGTTTTTGCTCTTGAACTTGTTCTGATAGAACCTTCTTGAATGCCATATCTCGGAACAATGTTGGTGCATCGATGGTGTGCACAGTGTACTCCGCACGACGAAATTTCAAATACTGTGCACCAAACAGGCTACACGACAAAGTCCTCAAGACCATTGCACAATGCAAAGACTGCTCAGATTGTTGTGCGCTATGAATACACACACTTAATGAAATGATTTATGAATGCAAAATAACATAGTGCTAGGCTTAGGACATAAAATCATAAATAAGACAAAAACTTGTCAATACACAACATGCTTGATATTAAATGAACTTCGGCGCAGTGCGCGAATACAAAATACAATGATAGAAATGAGCTTTGACTCCAATGACTTCTTCTACTGACCTCGCAAACACAGAGCCTGTGCTCATACTTCTTACACTCCTCAGCTGCTGGTGGTTCTTGGTTGTTCTCTCTATCTCTCTTTTCTGCTCTGCATCAACTACTTCTCTTCACCATCATCTACTAACTGAATGACTCAAACTTATATAGACTCTGACCATGATTTCCTACATAAGCTAAGAGAGACTCAACATTAAATACTACCATTAATATGACTGACTCTTCAACCACTTAATTAAACCCGAGAAGATAGAGATTGGCTCCATTTATAGCTTCCTACTTGCTGACTAACGTTTGAGTAAATGTGCGACTTTGAACTTACAAATTGTCAGACTGATTGACTCACAATTCAACTACTAACAAATTGACTAACAGACAAATCAGTGGAGACGTGAAGATCTCACCGAATTGTTATTACTATTTCCAACAATGACGACATAATTACCAGGTTGTAGGACACTCATCACACTCAGAGTATGTGATGACATAATTACCAGGTTGTAGGACACTCATCACACTCAGAGTGTGTGATGACATAATTACCAGGTTGTAGGACACTCATCACACTCAGAGTGGGTGACAACACTTGCCTCTTTGAGAATGCCTTTTTGAATAACATCATGTAAATTTGTAATCCCCAGTGCCACTTCCAACTTTGACATAAGTAATAATTTCCGAAATTGGAATGTTGATTTTTGTGTAAAGCATGCATAGCACAAGTTATAAATTCTATGAGAGAGGGTGCATGCATAGCACATGTTATAAATTCTATAGTAGAGGTTTCATGCATAACACAAGTTATAAATTCTATAGGAGAGGATGTATGCATAGCATAGGTTATAAATTATATAACACAGGCTACTCAGCGCCTACAAGATCACAAGTCATAAGGACTCTTTGGACCGTATCACATCCTACAGCTTGAAAAGTGAAGGTTGAGAGGGAAGAAAAGATCAAGGATTCTAGAATATTTTCCACAACCTGCATGCAACTACCCAGAGAGGTAAGGCTCATAAAAATTTAGTATTAAATTTCAATTGCATCGAACATTGTCACTTTTTCTAAAATTGTCACTCTATGTGGAATGGAAATTGTCTTTGTATGAGGATGGAAATTGTATTTGTTTGATTGAATCTACGTGACTAAGTCAATTTAAAAAAACACCTTCTTTCACACCTATTTTCTCACTACTTTTGGTTTTCCACAATCCACATGTTGAATACCTCCCCACCTATGTTTTTAGATGCTCCGAGCCTAAAGCTCTTACAACATTGCAACAACCCTGCACTAGAGAAATAAAACAAAGTTACATCGTATAATCTCTTCCTTTTATTCAATAGAAGCAATGAAGGCATAAAGGTGACCAATTCTAAATCGAATAGAACTTATAATTGGAAAGGAGTAATTTAATATTTGATTGCATATCTTTAAGTGATTTCGCTTTGATTTAAATGATGGAAAAAAATACAAAACGTCATGCCTAGTGGAATTTTAAAAAATAAACTCCATGATTGAAAAAAATAATACAAAAAATCATGTCAAGGACAATTTTAAAAAACAAACCCGGTCATAAAAAATTTACTTTATGGTCATATTTATATTATAAACTCCACCTATCATTAGAGATAAAAGAAGTATAAATAAAAGAAATTAAATGAGTTGAAAAAATATATTTAAAGTTGGAAATCCAAAAATAATTGTTAAAAATGAGAATTAATGTAAATAAACATAAATAAGTTAATAACACTTAGAAAATAGATAAAAATGAATTATAACATGAAATAAATACGTAAGAGTCAAAGATTAATAGGAAAAAAGGTTTTGAAATTCCCTTAAAAAAGTTTCCTTCGGAATGAGTTGCCAAAGTGTCAATATGAGCTCTTGATCCCTTCGACGTGAATGTGAGTTCTAATGGCTATTTACGAAGTTATCCTATTTACGGAATTATCCTTTATGGTATAATTTCCTATGACCCCTTGGATGTGAATGTGAGTTCTAGTGGCTATATGAAGACATACGAGTAGTCTAAATATTATAAATGGGAATAAAGACAATGTCATATTATAAATGGGAATAAAGACAATGTCTAATGGTATCATTTGAAATCGTATTATTGATAGAGATCTTTTCTTTTTTCTTTTTTTCCCTTTCTATAAGGCTAGTGGCAGTGGTGGGTACAAATGTGTTGTGATTAATATGATGCTTTCAACATCGTTTTTTTCTTTTTCTTTTTCTGTGTTCAATCATTTCATTATAGATATTAATATTTTTTTTTTTGAATTTTGTGTCAATTATTATTTTTACAAACAAATTTATTTGAAAATATAAAATCTACACTAATTTTATTATCAACTATTATTATATTATTAACTTTATTATCCATTAAGAAAAAATCATGATAAATATATACACTACATTTAATAGTAATAATGATTTGAACACTATTCAGGCCTCCATCCCTACTCATATGTTCTAGATGCTTAACTATTTTTAGTGTCTCTTTAAACCTATACGTAAAGTAATGATCCTCTTTCACAATGATTTGAACATTATGCAGATAAATGTGATGCTTTGTCTTGAGTGTGTGCTCAACTAAAGTGGAGGTCTTAATGCATTTAGTGCATACATCTACAATATGTTCCTTCATCCTAACCTATACGGTCATCCTGCTTCTCCTAAATGAAATCTTCCACACAAACAAGAAACCTTGTAGATGCCTTTTAGTTGATGACGATCTATGATTGTATGGTGGTATAAAGAGGCCTCAATGAAGTTTTGACACTTTTTGTTTAGAATTTATAGAATCTTGTCTGTGACACCTTGAATGTATGGTAAGAATGTGTAAGGAACCTGACCTCCCTAACCCCTCATGTAGGTAGAATAATATATTTTCCATGTAATAAAGGCCGACATTAGTTAATAAGGCCTATTTAATAATGTGAACAAGTGTAATGTAAGAAGACTTAATAAACGATTTTGCTTCTACAAAGATCTTCCTCTAGAATTTCCTTTAGAAGACATACTTAGTATAAATAGGAGTACAAGGTATGAGAAAGTATTGTATTGATAAATCATTGCAATCGAGCTCTTCTCTTCTCGAGGTTTCCCCCTCGAAGAGGCACGTGAACTTGGCTTTCTCTCAATAAAGGTATCATTTTTGGTGTTATGATTCTCTATATTTTGTTTTTCTTCTAGTATTTGTTGGAATATTTTCGTTTATGTTTATTATAATATATTTGGTACCTTACAAGTGGTATCATAATTCTTTCCTCTACATAAATTGTGAGAATTTTTTTTTCCAGGGTAGACATGTATTGTGGGCATCTTTAAAGAATAGAGAACTATCGTTCAGCGGGTAAAATTGTGGCTAGAGAAGAGTACACTCGGGAAATACATACGGTTTCATGGGGTTACCCGAAACAAACATTTCACCTTGTTGAAAAATTTTGTAACCTATATTGGCACCCCCTTCGAGTAGTATCACATAAGAAGGAATTTACACATGCCCATCACTTCCATGCATCATCAGGTATATAGGATATTCTGCAAGTCTATTAAAACCAACCTTATATAATATGATTGGTCGCTTGACTGCTATAGTGACATTGAGAACAACACTCGATAAGATACTCTCCAGTACCTAGGTAATCAAGTAGTACGAATAAGGGTATGATCGAGCCTCGTTAGTTGGTGCCCTGAGATATTGGCTTCAGTAATACTATTTGACCTCGCACACATATCAGAGAGCTATGAACAGGGAAAACCCTTGTTTGTAGGAACCCTAAAAACCCTAACCCTCGGGAATGAAATAGAACAAAAAAGGAACATAATAGATATATTGTTGCACAACCTTGCTTCCTGCATTTTGGTTGAGAAATTCCTACACACCTTTCCCTATTAACACTTTGGGCATTTCATCACTGCAATATTCTTCAGATCAATGTCTAACTCTACAAGAGTAAACAAAAAATGAGTATAGTGGTCCCACCAACACCCTTATTTGGGACCTATCCCATTAGATTCCTCTCTTCACCCCGATCATAGTGGTACTTATCACTTGTAAGCCTTTTTTTCCATGGAACCACCCACCCTTCCCGACACCCTTATTTTCCACCTATCACATTGGCTTCCTCTCTTCACCCTATCCATCATAATACCCCTCGTCTATAACCCTTTTTCTGTGTGGACCCACCTGCCCATTTTTTGTGTTTCCCCGAATGGATCTCACCTGCAATCAAGAACTAAATAACTTGCTATACAACAATGAACAAATAAAGAATTCCATCCTAGAACTCACTTCCAATATTGATGCCCTCAACTCTAATAATGCTACCCTCAAAACTAATCTACAAGGGGTGAAAAATTCCATAGACTCCCTCTCGGCCAAGACGAACCACTTCATGAGTCAATTTCAGGGCCCTACCTCCTCTGAACAACCTTACCACCATGAAGATGTTGACTCTNATAACACTTAGAAAATAGATAAAAATGAATTATAACATGAAATAAATACGTAAGAGTCAAAGATTAATAGGAAAAAAGGTTTTGAAATTCCCTTAAAAAAGTTTCCTTCAGAATGGGTTGCCAAAGTGTCAATATGAGCTCTTGATCCCTTCGACGTGAATGTGAGTTCTAATGGCTATTTACGAAGTTATCCTATGTACGGAATTATTCTTTATGGTATAATTTCCTATGACCCCTTGGATGTGAATGTGAGTTCTAGTGGCTATATGAAGACATACGAGTAGTCTAAATATTATAAATGGGAATAAAGACAATGTTTAATGGTATCATTTGAAATCGTATTATTGATAGAGATCTTCTTTTTTTTCTCTTTCTATAAGGCTAGTGGCAATGGTGGGTACAAATGTGTTGTGATTTATATGATGCTTTGAACATCGTGTTTTTTTT
>JZKD02S1833671.1:985138-998435 GCA_000966675.3 Picea glauca | reverse complement strand
GATTCTTGTTGGGTTTCTGCCTTTTCTGGATCTGCCTTATGGTCTTCTTGATTCAGATTTATCCTTTCAAGCTTAGCGATCATTCTAGGGCAATCCAATACCTCATGGTCCATAGATTTGCAACAGAGGCAACTAGGTCTTCTACCAGGGCATTCCTTAGCTAGATGGCCTGGTTTTCTGCAATTGTAATAGAGGGTTAACCCTCTCTTTATTTTAAATGATCCCCAGCCTCTTCTGTACTGCACACTAGAATCATGATAGCTAGCCTGCAAAAAAAAAAATCTAGGATCCTGCATCCATTTGTTAGTGCAAACATTCTTTCTATGCATAGGTATAACATATCTATCATTATACTTATCTGATCTATTCATATCAAACTTTCTTTCATCTATTAATGCCCTAGGTTTTAAACTAGGACATAATCTATCAAACATACCTAGATCCATGCTTTACTAACAAAAAAAAATAAAAAAATCCACTTATCTTACTTCTACAGGGCATAAAGCTTCTAGATCTAATAACTTTTAACTATTCTTACCTTTATTAGAGCATAGAGCTTACAAATCTGACCTCTTTTCTGTAGATCTGACCTCTTTCTTTCAGAAATTTCCACTTTCAGAGCACAGAGCGTTCGGATCTCGTTTCTTATCTTCATATTTGATCTTACTTTTTTTAGATCTGACCTTATTTCTAGCACAAATCTTCATAGGTTGAGTAAAAAGCTATGCACTAGGGCAACAGATCTACGCACAGAACTTTCTTTTGCGCAAAGTTTTTTCTTCCTCGGTTCCCAGCAATCACAGTTTCAGGTCCCAGCAATGGAACCATTTGTTGGCACAGGGGCAAACCCAGGGTTCAACACTCAAGAGCGCACCAACAAATCCCTAACTACTGGCCCTTTCAGAAACACCTACGAAGTAGATGAAGTCTCACCCGAGGTAGACGCACGGGTGGCTGCAAGACTCAGGTGTATGCAACCTTAGATGGGACACAGATCTATGATTATATCATTTATAGAGCACTTATCATCGATCATTCATCAATATTCAACCCTTATTATACTTCGCAGACAGCACAGAGCTTCGCAGTGTACACTTAGATCTACAGTATTTCAACACTTAACCATAGTAACCCAGATCAGATCCAGAAGATCATCACTAAGAAGCCTCATACACATCAGATCTAACAATCATATATATCTTAGAAGCACAGAGCATAAGTGGATATATCAAATCACATAGCATAAGCAAAGATAAACACATTGAATCAAAGCACAGAGCATAACACATAGATTTACCTGGTTCAACCCACACTGGGGCTACATCCATAAGATCTTCTTCTTTATTATCATCTTCAATCCGTTACAATCATAAAGCCTCCAAAACCCTTCTTCGCATAGGATAGAAGATATGAGTTGCTCGCTAGATCCTTCTTCCTTGTGTTACAACACTTAGCTTTCTATAGCAACCTCACAATAACTTGCACTTAGCCATGAAAGCCTTACACAGTTCACACAGAGCACTTATTCAACATCACATAGATGCACTACCAATTGCACTAAGCAATCATATCTACTACTTCTTACATTGCCTATCCTTCTATTTATACATTACAAAAGTGGGCCTAAGCATGGGTAAACCCACGAGTCGACGTCACTTTCCCATTACATTAACCCAAAACCCTAAAAGGGGCCCAAAAGTGGACCGAGATCCCATGATCTCTGCTTCGCCTGGTGCTCCATCTTTGACAGGGTGTCGAAGTCCAAAAACAGTCAAACATGACCAAGTGTTCCTCAAAACTTGGTCAAGGGCCAACATTCTTCCTCTCTGCAACCCCATTTTGTTGTGGGTTGTAAGGAACATTCAACTCTCTCATGATGCTCTCTCCTGCACAAAATTCCATGAACTCCTTGGAGGTATACTCACCCCCATTGTCTGTCCTCAGAACTTTGATTTTCTTCCTTGGTTGGTTCTCCATAAGAGTTTTGAACTCTTGGAACCGATTGAAGACCTGTCCTTTGGTCTTCATGAAGAAAATCTAAGACTTCCATGGGAATTCATCAATGAATACAAAATAGTATATAAAACCACTCAACTATGCCGAAGACATTGGGCCACATACATCTGAATGTATAAGATCAATAATCTTTGCTACTCTACTATCACTACTAGGAAAATAAATCTTGGTGTACTTTCCCAAAGCACACCCCTTGCACAACTCATGGTGCTGTGAACTAAAATCTGGAACTCCAGTCACCATTTCCCTTAGTACCCTCAAAGCCCCATGGTGCAAATGTGCCATCCTCATGTGCCATAGCTCACATAGGTCAATGTTGCTGCTAGTATGAATCAATGCTCTCGTTGGCTGGAACATAAGCTTGTACAACTTCCCATGTCTAGTCCCAATCACTTTGGCCGAAGTGATACTAGATCCCTTTGGGTAAAGGAGCACCTGCCCATCATAGACTAAGAACTCATAGCCCCTCTCCTCAATAGAAGAAACTGACACTAAGTTCTTCTTCGGCCCTGGAACATATAGAACTTATGTCAAAGACATGGGAGACAAAGACTTCCTTTGAAATGATACAGTCCTACAAAAAACTACCTTGACCACCCAGTCATCTCCAAGCACTACCTCAACATCTCTAATCTGTGTAAGGTCTATCAAGTTCTCACAAACCCCAGTCATATGGCGAGAGGCACCACTGTCAATATACCACAAATTTGAATGAGTGGTCCTCGTGGATAAACACACAACCAAGGAAAATTCCTTGTCAAACTTGGTGGAGAACACTTCCACCACTGTTGAAGTTGTTGTTTGTTTCTTCTTGTTGTTAGGAAACTAACCTGCATAGTGCCCAAATTTATGGCATGCAAAGCACTTGACTTTGCTCGTGTCTTTCTTCCCTTCACCCTTGGGTTTTTTACCATCCTTAGGACCCTTTCTGAACTTCTTCTTGTTGTTGGCAGCAAGAGCCACATTCTCCTCATCATGACCGGTGGATGAACTGCCATGTACATAACCTCTTCGGGTCTCCTCTTGAACAAAGTCATCCCAAAAATGTTCCCAATTGGGAAGCTTCTCCCTAGCAACAATTCCCTCTACAAAAACAACCTATTGTTTGAAAATTCCATTCAATGTTGCTCTCACAAGCTCACTGTCAACTATGGCCTCCCCCACAGCTCCAAGCTCATCTCTCACCTGTGTCAATCTAGTAAGGTATGTGACCACATTTTCAGCCTTGGTCATTTTGTGCTCTTTAGTTTTTCCCTCAAAAGCATCTTCCGGTTCTCATTAGTACTCTGGTACAATTTAGTCAAAGACTCCCACATCTCATAGGCATTTGCCTTCCCCATCAAGTGAGGAATCAAATGGTCCTTGATGGCATCAAGAATAATCCGCTCAGCCTTGATACTCTTCTTAGTGTAAGCTGCAAGAAGAGTAGCATCAGTATGTACCACAACAGGATGAGTTGCAGTATTTTCCATAATGTCCCACAACTCATTTTCTTGCAACAGCAAGATCATCCTCTCCTTCTAAGCACCAAAGTTTGTTGCCCCATCAAGTTTGTCCTCAACTCTCAAACCTGTAGCCATTGACCCCTTTCTGTTGAAAATGAAAAATTCAAAAATCTTCCCTGTGAAGTGACTATTGTCCCAACTTTTTGACTTGCTGAAATATATCTACTTCATTCAACTTAGCTCTGATACCATGTAAAATTTTAGACCCCAACCCAGTTTGAGTCTCGATTTTTTAGCCAATGTTTAATGTCGAACCTAGTTTTATAACAACAAATAAAACTCAACAAAAAATAATTTTCAGAACTAAAACATGAGGATTTTGAAAATCGTTTATAACGCATAAATAAAATATCAACAACACATAAACTCAGAAAAATATTGACACCGAGATTTTCAGTGTAACAGCGACCCTGGAAAAACGCACAAGGGGAAAACAAGTGAGAGAGGGAGTTTTTATTATTTAGGAGCTTCAGAGAAATTTTGTTACATCATGTTCATCTTCAGAAATTTAAATGAGAAACTTATCTCGATAATTGTGCCAAGTCTTCACATAGGAAAATGAGCAAAACTTTTGAAAACTCTTCCCAGAATTTTCTGCAATAAATTACAGGTCTTCTCCTCGATTTTCATGCCTCCAAATGGCTGTACGATCACCTTGAAATTTGTGTCAACTTATACAACAAATTTTTGGGTGCATTAATGGTTGCATGGCCTCCTTGGAAACTGTGCCAAACTTTCCAAAAAACCCACACAACAACCTGCCTCGATTTCCATGCCAAGAAGTGATTGTACGGACCTGTACAGAATCCGTATGGTATGACCTGTGTACAACCAACTGTCCCTCCTTGAAAAATGTTCCAAAGTATGATTGCACGAACTGATAAATCCATACCATACAGACATAATTAAATGTTGTTTGCTGCCTCGATTTCTATGCACACAAAAGACTGTACGGACCCTGAAATTTGTACTGTACAACCTCCTGTGTATGCTGAACCTCTTGCCTCAATTTTTGTGCTAGTATTATGCCTTGGAATGTGTGCCCTAGCTCTTCGAAATGGCCTCTTTATTTCTGCTAAAAAATGATCTTGCTCTCTATAAAAAATGAATGAACAACCCAAAAGAGGGTGCGCCCTCCTACCCTAATCGACCTCATGGTGGTAGGTGAGGAGTTTCACATCCAGCGGTTGAGATTGGATTAGATGGGTGGTTGAGATTGAGTGTCTCTTCACTCACCCCCTCACTTAAGTCATAAAGTCACCTTTTAATTTGTATCTCACAAATTAAATGACTAGGGTCCACATTAGGCACTTTCTCACCCCTTAGGCTCCTAGGGATGAGAAACACTTACCTAGGTATTTTTTAATTAAAATTTTAACAAAGAATACATGTCAAGAGAATTTCAAAACTTTTGTAAAGTTCATGGCATCTATAGGCAACTTATCACGCGATACACACCACAACAAAATGGTGTCGTGGAGAGAAAGAATAGAACCATCATGGAAATGGCACACAGTATGTTGACAACCAAACATTTGTCAAAAGAGTATTGCGTTGAAGTAGTAGCAAGTGTAGTATACATCTTGAACATATGTCCGACAAAGAGTGTGAAGAACTAAGATCCTCAACAAGCCTAGACAGGTTTGAAGCACAATGTGGCGCACTTAAAATTTTTTGGTTGCGTTGCATATGCACATGTTCCAGATGATTTGAAAAGGAAGTTGGGAAACAAAGGACATAAATGTATATTTGTTGGTTATTTTGAAGAAACAAAAGGATACAAGGTTTATGACCCTGTCTCAAGAAAAGTCATAATCATCCACGATGTTTAGTTCATGGAAAATGAAGCATGGGGTGGAACCATAGCAAAGAAAGTGAAAGTTATGGATGAAATGGAGCATGCTGACATAGAAGATGAAGTGGTTCAACCACCATGTATAAGTCGGTGCGTAATCCCTTCAACACCTGACACCGCGACACAAATCACAGTGCAGAGTACTCTAGTAAGAACAACAAGTGCATAGTCTATACCTAGAGCACAACAAACACCAGTAAGAAGTCCAAGTAGTTCTACATCTCCAGATCCAACTTTAGCAAGTCTGTTACCAAGAAAGACAAGAAGTCCGCACGACATCTATAATGAAGATGCAACAAATTCATTTTTAGTTTGTGCTCTGTTTTCACAAATAGATGATCCATTAACCTTTGAAGAAGCAGTCAAAGATGTTGTATGGGCAGAAGCCATTGATGAAGAAATCAGATGCATAGAGAATAATCAAACATGGAAATTGGTAGATGTACCTAAAGACAAGGATGTCATAAGTGTCAAGTGGATTTATAAAACCAAGCAAGATGCAGAAGGAAAAGTACAGAAGAACAAGGCAAGGTTAGTTGCAAGAGGCTTTACACAACAACATGGAATTGATTTCAATGAAAAATTTGTACCAATTGCGTGCATGGACACAGTCATAACCGTGTTAGCCATTGTCGTGCAATACAAATGGTCAGTTTATCAGATGGATGTAAAGTCAACATTTCTAAATGGAAACTTAGAAGAAGAAGTATATGTGGAACAATCACAAGGTTATGAGGTTCCAGGATAAGAAGATAAAGTGTACATATTGAAGAAAGCACTGTATGGGTTAAATTAAGCTCTGAGAGCTTGGTACAGTTGCATATATTCCTTTCTCACACAGAATGGATTTGAGAGAAGTGAAAATGAGCCACCACTGTACATCAAAGTGATTCAGCGAGGTAATATGTCATTTGTTTGTTTATATGTAGATGATTTGATATTTACAGGTGACTTTGGCATAAAATAATTCAAGACAGTCATGAAGGATGAATTTGAAATCACTGATTTGGGGCTTATGAGATATTTTTTGGAAATAGAAGTGCACCATTCCAAAACTGACATATTTATCTCACGATCTAAGTATGCACATGAAATATTGAAAATATTCAATATGATGAATTCCAAAGGAGCACCAATACATGTCATAACAGGATTGAAGCTAAGCAAGGAAGATAAAGGGTCTAAGGTGGACCCTACACTGTTTAAAATACTAGTAGGCAATCTTATGTATCTCACAGTGACAAGACCCGATATTATGTATTGAGTGAGCCTAATCTCAAGGTTCATGGAAACTCCTAAAGAATCACATTGGAATGAAGGAAAAAGAATCATGAGATATGTGAATGGAACAAAAGATTTTGGCATAAAGTACTCCACTTCATAAGTTTTCAAACTCATTGGATACATTGACAGTGATTGTGGAGGAAACATAGATGACAGAAAAAGTACCTCTCAGTACACATTTCATTTTGGAACATGTATGGTATCATGGGCATCAAGGAAACAACCCATAGTGAAACTCTCTTCAACAAAGGCAGAGTACGTCGCAACTACAAGCGCAACTTGTCAAACAGTTTGGATGAGAAGAATGTTAAAAGATTTGTTGCAGGAACAACATGAACCAACAAAAGTATTCTCTGACAACAATTCAACCATCATGTTATCAAAGAATCATGTGTTTCACAAGAAAACCAAGCACATTGATACAAGGTATCATTTCATTAGAGAATTGGTGAATAACAAAGAGATCTATTTAGAGTTTTATAGGTCAAAAGAACAAGACGCAGACATTTTTACAAAGGCTTTAGCATGAGATGCATTTCAGCATCTGTGCAATAATCTGGGAGTCCACACAGTAATAGATGAGTGACAGTAAAATTCAAATTCAAATTTTTGATGTCATTTTCTTTTGTAATCCCACCTACTTACAATTAAGGGGGAGTGTTGGAAATAGTGATTACAAGTCAATGGGATCTTCATGTCTCCATCGATTTGTCTGTTAGTCAATCTGTCAGTAGCTCAATTGTTAGTGAGTCATTCAGACAGTCTGTAAGTGCAAAGTCACACATTTACTCAAAAGTTAGTCGACAAGCAGGAAGCTATAAATGGAGTCGATCTTTATCTTCTCGGGTTTAATTAAGTGGTTGAAGAGTCAATCACATTAATGACAGTCTTTAATGTTGAGTCGGTCTTAGCTTCTATAGGAAGTCACAGACAGAGTCTATATAAGTCTGAGTCGTTCAGTTAATAGATGATGTTGAAGAGAAGCAATTGATGCAGAGTAGAAAAGAGAGATAGAGAGAACAATCGAGAACCAACAACAATTGAGGAGTGTAAGAAGTCTGAGGACATGCTCTATGTCTGTGAAGTCAGTAGAAGAAGTCATTGGAGTCGAAGCTCATTTCTGTCATTATATTTTGTATTCGCGCGCTGCACGGAAGTTCATTTAATATCAAGCATATTGTTTATTGACAAGTTTTTGTCTTATTTCTGAGTTTATGTGTTAAACATAGCACTGTGTTATTCTGCATTCATAAATCATTTCATTAAGTGTGTGTATTCACAGCACGCAACAATCTGAGCAGTATGTGCACTACGCAATGGTCTTGAGAACTCTGTCGTGTAGCTTGTTTGGTGCACAATATTTAAAACTGTGTCACGCAGAGTACACTGGACGCACAGTCGACACACCAACGTTATTCCGAGAGTCACCCACTCTGAGTGTGATGAGTATCGTACAACCTGGTAATTATCTTGGATACCTCTTACAAACTGGCAATTTTTTGACTTGTCCATCAAATTGACTATTTAAAACATTAAGTAAACATAATTAATTACATATCAATTTAAAAATTTATGATATTCTACCATTAAATATGGAAAAAATAAATAAATATTGATCAAATTTAACCACTAGATAGAATGTCCACTTAAAACATTATAAATGTTGAAAACCATCCACAAATTTATTTTCAGAAATTTCTACAACAAAATTAAGTGTGCTCTCATGTTGTCCACATAATTTATTTAACAAAAGTAAGTGTGCTCTCATGTTGTCCACATAATTTATTTTCAGAAATTTAAGTGTGCTCTCATGTTGTGACATTCCAACCAATTAAGCTTTTTTTTTTTTAAGACACCCTGAACGATCAGATTCACTTTTCCACATAGAGAAGCGGGCATACATAAATAGTTGATGGGGTTTATATTATTTCTGATGGAAAATAGTATTTGACTCTGGTACGAGTTGGCTTTTGCAGACAAGTTCGCTTTCGGCGATGAAGGACAGCGAATAGATTTTGTGGAATACGGATGATGTTTGATGTAACTCGAGGTTTCAGGGGAACAGCTTACATACAATGAACCGAGCTACCGGTACCTTCAAAATTAGATTATAAATCTGGCCGTGGCGTTAACACAAAGCACGGAAAAAAGCCATATCATCTCCGGTGCAGAAAGTACTCGAAATGGGAAAGAAGAAGGTGGAGATGAAACGCATTCAAAACCCTAGAAACCGCCAGGCTACTTTCTCGAAACGGAAAAACGGACTGCTTAAAAAAGCATTCGAGCTTTCTGTTCTCTGTGACTGTGAAGTCGCCGTTATCATCTTCTCTGAAACCGGCAAGATTCACGAGTTTGCGAGCCACAACGAGTAAGTCGTCCGTCCCTTTCTATCCCATTAGTTCTTCAATGTATTCATTTGTCAGTATTTGCTTTTGGTCAAGCAGCTGTTTAACTTTACCATAACAATTCCACCGTCACAAAAGCCATTTAAAATGGGTATGTCTGGAGGTCCGTTCTTGACCACATTTTAGTATATCCAACCATGTCAAGAAAACGTACCAGAGANTGGCATCTACAGGCAACTTACCACGTGATACAAACCACAACAAAATGGTGTCGTGGAGAGAAAGAATAGAACCATCATGGAAATGGCACACCGTATGTTGACAACCAAACATTTGTCAAAAGAGTATTGCATTGAGGCAGTAGCAAGTGTAATATACATCTTGAACATATGTTCGACAAAGAGTGTGAAGAACTAAGATCCTCAGGAAGCCTGGACAGGTTTGAAGCACAATGTGGCGCACTTAAATTTTTTTGGTTGCGTTGCATATGCACATGTTCCAGATGATCTGAAAAGGAAGTTGGGAAACAAAGGACATAAATGTATATTTGTTGGTTATTTTGAAGAAACAAAAGGATACAAGGTTTATGACCCTGTCTCAAGAAAAGTCATAATCATCCATGATGTTTAGTTCGTGGAAAATGAAGCATGGGGTGGAACCATAGCAAAGAAAGTGAAAGTTATGGATGAAATGGAGCATGCTGACATAGAAGATGAAGTGGTTCAACCACCATGTACAAGTCGGTGCGTAATCCCTTCAACACCTGACACTGCGACACAAATCACAGTGCAGAGTACTCTAGTAAGAACAACAAGTGCATAGTCTACACCTAGAGCACAACAAACACCAATAAGAAGTCCAAGTAGTCCTACATCTCCAGATCCAACTTTAGCAAGTCTGTTACCAAGAAAGACAAGCAGTCTGGACGACATCTATAATGAAGATGCAACAAATTCATTTTTAGTTTTTGCTCTGTTTTCACAAATAGATGATCCATTAACCTTTGAAGAAGCAGTCAAAGATGTTGTATGGGCAGAATCCATTGATGAAGAAATCAGATGCATAGAGAATAATCAAATGTGGAAATTGGTAGATGTACCTAAAGACAAGGATGTCATAAGTGTCAAGTGGATTTATAAAACCAAGCAAGATGCAGAAGGAAAAGTACAGAAGAACAAGGCAAGGTTAGTTGCAAGAGGCTTTACACAACAACATGGAATTGATTTCAATGAAAAATTTGTACCAATTGCATGCATGGACACAGTCAGAACCATGTTAGCCATTGTCGTGCAATACAAATGGCCAGTTTATCAGATGGATGTAAAGTCAACATTTCTAAATGGAAACTTAGAAGAAGAAGTATACGTGGAACAATCACAAGGTTATGAGGTTCCAGGATAAGAAGATAAATAGTACATATTGAAGAAAGCACTGTATGGGTTAAATTAAGCTTTGAGAGCTTGGTATAGTCGCATATATTCCTTTCTCACATAGAATGGATTTGAGAGAAGTGAAAATGAGCCACCATTGTACATCAAAGTGATTTAACAAGGTAATATGTCATTTGTGTGTTTATATGTAGATGATTTGGTATTTACAGGTGACTTTGGCATAAAATAATTCAAGACAGTCATGAAGGATGAATTTGAAATGATTGATTTGGGGCTTATGAGATATTTTTTGGAAATAGAAGTGCACCATTCCAAAACTAACATATTTATCTCACGATCTAAGTATGTACATGAAATATTGAAAATATTTAATATGATGAATTCCAAAGTAGCACCAATACATGTCATAACAGGATTGAAGCTAAGAAAGGAAGATAAAGGGTCCAAGGTGGACCCTACACTGTTTAAAATACTGGTAGGCAATCTTATGTATCTCACAGCAACAAGACCTGATATTATGTATTGAGTGAGCCTAATCTCAAGGTTCATGGAAACTCCTAAAGAATCACATTGGAATGAAGGAAAAAGAATCATGAGATATGTGAATGGAACAAAATATTTTGGCATAAAGTACTCCACTTCATAAGTTTTCAAACTCATTGGATACATTGACAATGATTGTGGAGGAAACATAGATGACAAAAAAAGTACCTCTCGGTACACATTTCATTTTGGAACATGTATGGTATCATGGGCATCAAGGAAACAACCCATAGTGAAACTCTCTTCAACAGAGGCAGAGTACGTCGCAGCTACAAGCGCAACTTGTCAAGCAATTTGGATGAGAAGAATGTTAAAAGATTTGTTGCAGGAACAACATGAACCAACAACAGTATTCTCTTACAACAATTCAACCATCATGTTATCAAAGAATCATGTGTTTCACAAGAAAACCAAGCACATTGATACAAGGTATCATTTCATTAGAGAATTGGTGAATAACAAAGAGACATATTTAGAGTTTTGCAGGTCAAAAGAACAAGTCGCAAACATTTTTACAAAGGCTTTAGCATGAGATGCATTTTAGCATCTGCACAATAATCTGGGAGTCCATACAGTAATAGATGAGTGACAGTAAAATTCAAATTCAAATTTTTGATGTCATTTCCTTTTGTAATCCCACCTACTTACAATTAAGGGGGAGTGTTGGAAATAGTGATTACAAGTCGGTGAGATCTTCATGTCTCCATCAATTTGTCTATTAGTCAATCTGTCAGTAGCTCAATTGTTAGTTAGTCATTCAGACAGTCTGTAAGTGCAAAGTCACACATTTACTCAAAAGTTAGTCGACAAGCATGAAGCTATAAATGGAGTCGATCTCTATCTTCTCGGGTTTAATTAAGTGGTTGAAGATTCACTCACATTAATGACAGTCTTTAATGTTGAGTCGGTCTTAGCTTCTATAGGAAGTCACAGTCAGAGTCTATATAAGTCTGAGTCGTTCAATTAATAGTTGATGTTGAGGAGAAGCAATTGATGCAGAGTAGAAAAGAGAGGTAGAGAGAACAATCGAGAACCAACAACAATTGAGGAGTGTAAGAAGTCTGAGGACATGTTCTATGTCTATGAAGTCAGTAGAAGAAGTCATTGGATTCAAAACTCATTTCTGTCATTCTATTTTGTATTCGTGCGCTGCATGGAAGTTCATTTAATATCAAGCATATTGTTTATTGACAAGTTTTTGTCTTATTTCTGAGTTTATGTGTTAAACACAACACTGTGTTATTCTGCATTCATAAATCATTTCATTAAGTGTGTGTATTCACAGCACGCAACAATCTGAGCAGTATGTGCACTACGCAATGGTCTTGAGAACTTTGTCGTATAGCTTGTTTGGTGCACAGTATTTAAAACTACGTCACGCAGAGTACACTGGATGCACAGTCGACACACCGACGTTATTCCAAGAGAAATTTTTTGACTTGTCCATCAAATTGACTATTTAAAACATTAAGTAAACATAATTAATTACATATCAATTTAAAATTTTATAATATTCTACCATTAAATATGGAAAAAATTAATAAATATTGATAAAATTTAACCACTAGATAGAATGTCCACTTAAAACTTAAAACATTATAAATGTTGAAAACCATCCACAAAATTATTTTCAGAAATTTCTACAACAAAATTAAGTGTGCTCTCATGTTGTCCACATAATTTATTTAACAAAAGTAAGTGTGCTCTCATGTTGTCCACAATTTATTTTCAGAAATTTAAGTGTGCTCTCATGTTGTGACATTCCAACCAATTAACCTTTTTTTTTTAAGACACCCTGAACGATCAGATTCACTTTTCCACATAGAGAAGCGGGCATACATAAATAGTTGATGGGGTTTATATTATTTCTGATGGAAAATAGTATTTGACTCTGGTACGAGTTGGCTTTTGCAGACAAGTTCGCTTTCGGCGATGAAGGACAGCGAATAGATTTTGTGGAATACGGATGATGTTTGATGTAACTCGAGGTTTCAGGGGAACAGCTTACATACAATGAACCGAGCTACCGGTACCTTCAAAATTAGATTATAAATCTGGCCGTGGCGTTAACACAAAGCACGGAAAAAAGCCATATCATCTCCGGTGCAGAAAGTACTCGAAATGGGAAAGAAGAAGGTGGAGATGAAACGCATTCAAAACCCTAGAAGCCGCCAAGCTACTTTCTCGAAACGGAAAAACGGACTGCTTAAAAAAGCATTCGAGCTTTCTGTTCTCTGTGACTCTGAAGTCGCCGTTATCATCTTCTCTGAAACCGGCAAGATTCACGAGTTTGCGAGCCACAACGAGTAAGTCGTCTGTCCCTTTCTATCCCATTAATTCTTCAATGTATTCATTTGT
>JZKD02S1833671.1:957048-973090 GCA_000966675.3 Picea glauca | reverse complement strand
ATGTATTCTTTGTTAAAATTTTAATTAAAAAATACCTAGGTAAGTGTTTCTCATCCCTAGGAGCCTAAGGGGTGAGAAAGTGCCTAATGTGGACCCTAGTCATTTAATTTGTGAGTTACAAATTAAAAGGTGACTTTATGACTTAAGTGAGGGGGTGAGTGAAGAGACACTCAATCTCAACCCCCCATCTAATCCAATCTCAACCGTTGGATGTGAAACTCCTCACCTACCACCATGAGGTCGATTAGGGTAGGAGGGCGCATCCTCTTTTGGGTTGTTCATTCATTTTTTAGAGAGAGCAAGAGCATTTTTTAGCAGAAATAAAAAGGCCATTTCGAAGAGCTAGGGCATGCATTCCAAGGCATAATACTAGCACATAAATTGAGGCAAGAGGTTCAGGATACACAAGAGGTTGTACAGTACAAATTTCAGGGTCCGTACAGTCTTTTGTGTGCACAGAAATTGAGGTAGCAGACAACATTTAATTATGTCTGTATGGTATGGATTTATCAGTTCGTGCAATCATACTTTGACACATTTTTCAAGGAGGGACAGTTGGTTGTACACAGGTCTACCGTACAGATTCTATATAGGTCCGTACAATCACTTCTTGGCATGGAAATCGAGGCAGGTTGCTGTGTGGGTTTTTTGGGAAGTTTGGCACAGTTTCCAAGGAGGCCATGTAGCCATTAATGCACCCAAAAATTTGTTGTAGAATTTGACACAAATTTCAAGGTGATCGTACAACCATTTGGAGGCATGAAAATCGAGGATCAGACCTGTAATTTATTGCAAAAAATTCTGGGAAGAGTTTTTAGAAGTTTTGCTCATTTTCCTGTGTGAAGACTTGGCACAATTATCGAGATAAGTTTGTCATTTAAATTTCTGAAGATGAGCATGCTGTAACAAAATTTCTCTAAAGCTCCTAAATAATAAAAACTCCCTCTCTCACTTGCTTTCCCCTTGTGCGTTTTTCCAGGGTCGTTGTTAGACTGAAAATCTCAGTGTCAATATTTTTCTGAGTTTATGTGTTGTTGATATTTTATTTATGTGTTATAAACGATTTTCAAAATCCTCATGTTTCAGTTCTAAAAATTATTTTCTGCCGAGTTTTATTTGTTGTTATAAAACTGGGTTCGACATTAAACATTGGCTAAAAAATCAGCGAGACTCAAACTGGGTTGGGATCTAAAATTTTACATGGTATCAGAGCTAAGTTGAATGAAGCAGAGATATTTCGGCAAGTCAAAAAGTTGGGACAATGGTCACTTCACAGGGAAGATTTTTGAATTTTTCATTTTCAGCAGAAAGGGGTCAATGGCTACAGGTTTGAGAGTTGAGGACAAACTTGATGGGGCAACAAACTTTGGTGCTTAGAAGGACAGGATGATCTTGTTGTTGCAAGAAAATGAGTTGTGGGACATTGTGGAAAATACTGCAACTCGTCCTGTTGTGGTACATACTGATGTTACTCTTCTTGCAACTTACACTAAGAAGAGTATCAAGACTGAGTGGATTATTCTTGATTCCATCAAGGACCATTTGATTCCTCACTTGATGGGGAAGGAAAATGCCTATGAGATGTGGGAGTCTTTGACTAAATTGTACCAGAGTATTAATGAGAACCGGAAGATGCTTTTGAGGGAAAAACTAAAAAGCACAAAATGACCAAGGCTGAAAATGTGGTCACATACCTTACTAGATTGACACAGGTGAGAGATGAGCTTGGAGCTATGGGGGAGGCCATAGTTGACAGTGAGCTTGTGAGAGCAACATTGAATGGAATTTCTAAACAATGGGTTGTTTTTGTAGAGGGAATTGTTGCTAGGGAGAAGCTTCCCAATTGTGAACATTTTTGGGATGACTTTGTTCAGGAGGAGACCCGAAGAGGTTATGTACATGGCAGTTCATCCACTGGTCACGATGAGGAGAATGTGGCTCTTGCTGCCAACAACAAGAAGAAGTTCAGAAAGGGTCCTAAGGATGGTAAAAAACCCAAGGGTGAAGGGAAGAAAGACACGAGCAAATTCAAGTGCTTTGCATGCCATAAATTTGGTCACTATGCAGGTTAGTGTCCTAACAACAAGAAGAAACAAACAACAACTTCAACAGTGGTGGAAGTGTTCTCCACCAAGTTTGACAAGGAATTTTCCTTGGCTGTGTGTTTATCCACGAGGACCACTCATTCAGATTTGAGGTATATTAACAGTGGTGCCTCTCACCATATGATTGGGGTTCGTGAGAACTTGACAGACCTTACACAGATTTGAGATGTTGAGGTAGTGCTTGGAGATGACCGGGTGGTCAAGGTAGTTTGTTGTAGGACTGTATCGTTTCAAAGGAAGTCTTTGTCTCCCATGTCTTTGACATAAGTTCTATATGTTCCAGGGATGAAGAAGAACTTAGTGTCAGTTTATTCTATTGAGGAGAGGGGCTATGAGTTCTTGTTCTGTGATGGGCAGGTGCTCCTTTATCCAAAGGGATCTAGTATCACTTCGGCCAAAGTGATTGGGACTAGACATGGGAAGCTGCACAAGTTTATGTTTCAGCCAACGAGAGCATTGATTCATACTAGCAGCAACATTGACCTATGTGAGCTATGGCACATGAGGATGGCAAATTTGCACCATGGGGCTTTGAGGGTACTAAGGGAAATGGTGACTGGAGTTCCATATTTTAGTTCACAGCACCATGAGTTGTGCAAGGGGTGTGCTTTGGGAAAGTACACCAAGATTTATTTTCCTAGTAGTGATAGTAGAGCAGCAAAGATTATTGATCTTATACATTTAGATGTATGTGGCCCAATGTCTTCGACATCGTTGACTAGTTTTATATACTATTTTGTATTCATTGATGAATTCCCATGGAAGTCTTAGATTTTCTTCATGAAGACCAAAGGACAAGTCTTCATTCGGTTCCAAGAGTTCAAAACTCTTGTGGAGAACCAAATAGGGAAGAAAATCAAAGTTCTGAGGACGGACAATGGGGGTGAGTATACCTCCAAGAAGTTCATGGAATTTTGTGCAGGAGAGAGCATCATGAGAGAGTTGAATGCTCCTTACAACCCACAACAGAATGGGGTTGTAGAGAGGAAGAATGTTGGCCCTTGACCAAGTTTTGAGGAACACTTGGTCATGTTTGACTGTTTTTGGACTTCGACACCCTGTCAAAGATGGAGCACCAGGCGAAGCAGAGATCATGGGATCTCGGTCCACTTTTGGGCCCCTTTTAGGGTTTTGGGTTAATGTAATGGGAAAGTGACGTCGACTCGTGGGTTTACCCATGCTTAGGCCCACTTTTGTAATGTATAAATAGAAGGATAGGCAATGTAAGAAGTAGTAGATATGATTGCTTAGTGCAATTGGTAGTGCATCTATGTGATGTTGAATAAGTGCTCTGTGTGAACTATGTAAGGCTTGCAAGGCTAAGTGCAAGTTACTGTGAGGTTGCTATAGAAAGCTAAGTGTTGTAACACAAGGAAGAAGGATCTAGCGAGCTGCTCATATCTTCTATCCTATGTGAAGAAGGGTTTTGGAGGCTTTGTGATTGTAATGGATTGAAGATGATAATAAAGAAGAAGATCTTATGGATGTAGCCCCAGGGTGGGTTGAACCAGGTAAATCTGTGTGTTATGCTATGTGCTTTGATTCAATGTGTTTATCTTTGCTTATGCTATGTGATTTGATATATCCACTTATGCTCTATGCTTCTAAGATATATATGATTGTTAGATCTGATGTGTATGAAGATGCTTAGTGTTGATCTTCTAGATCTGATCTGGGTTACTATGGTTAAGTGCTGAAATACTGTAGATCTAAGTGTACACTGCGAAGCTCTGTGCTGTATACGAAGTATAATAAGGGTTGAATATTGATGAATGATCGATGATAAGTGCTCTATAAATGATATAATCATAGATCTATGTCCCAGCTAAGGTTTCATACACCTGAGTCTTGCAGCCACCCGTGTGTCTACCTCGGGTGAGACTTCATCTGCTTCGTAGGTGTTTCCAAAAGGGCCAGTAGTTAGGGATTTGTTGGTGCACTCTTGAGTGTTGAACCCTAGGTTTACCCCTGTGCCAACAAGTGGTTCCGTTGCTAGGACCTGAAACTGTGATTGCTGGGAACCGAGGAAGAAAAAACTTTGTGCAAAAGAAAGTTCTGTGCGTAGATCTTTTTCCCTAGTGCGTAGATTTTTACTCAACCTATGAAGCTTTGTGCTAGAAATAAGGTCAGATCTAAAGAAAGTAAGATCAAATATGAAGATAAGAAACGAGATACGAACGCTATGTGCTCTAAAAGTGGAAATTTTTGAAAGAAAGAGGTCAGATCTGCAGAAAAGAGGTAAGATATGTAAGCTCTGTGCTCTAATAAAGGTAAGAATAGTTAAAAGTTATTAGATCTGGAAGCTTTATGCCCTGTAGAAGTAAGAAAAGTAATTTTTTTTTTTTTTTTTTGTTAGTAAAGCATGGATCTAGGTATGTTTGATAGATTATGTCCTAGTTTAAAACCTAGGGCATTAATAGATGAAAGAAAGTTTGATATGAATAGATCAGATAAGTATAATAATAGATATGTTATACCTATGCATAGAAAGAATGTTTGGACTAACAAATGGATGCAAGATCCTAGAATTTTTTTTTTGCAGGCTAGCTATCATGATTCTAGTGTGCAATACAGAAGAGGCTGGGGATCATTTAAAAGAAAGAGAGGGTTAACCCTCTGTTACAATTGCAGAAAACCAGGCCATCTAGCTAAGGAATGCCCTGGTAGAAGACCTAGTTTCCTCTATTGCAAATCTATGTACCATGAGGTATTGGATTGCCCTAGAATGATCGCTAAGCTTGAAAGGATAAATCTGAATCAAGAAGACCATAAGGAAGATCCAGAAAAGGCAGAAACCCAGCAAGAATCAGAGAAAGTATTAATACAGATGAAAGAAACCCTGAAGGAACATAAAGATGTCTTATTACCAGAGATCTTCAAAGAAAAGAAGCAAGTCGAAGCAAGAATACGGGACTTCGACATTGACTGTATTCTTGATGAAGAAACACAAGTGAACATTATGCCAGAAAGAACTTGGGAAGCTATAGGGAATCCTGCCATGATTCCTTCATTGGGAGGAATATGACTATTCAAAGGAAAACCGATGATGTTATGTGGAAAACTTGCTCAGATACCTATGATAGTCAATGAAACTTCGACATAAGAATATTTTGAGATTATCATATTCATTGAGGACAACACCTTGTTTACTATGCTACTCAGAAAACCTTGGATTGAAAGATATCAAGCCAGAAATAAGGAAGAAGAAGAGGTTTTAGAACAACAGAGATAAGAGTTAAAAGATTTCATGACTAAAAGGATCGCACAGTTGATAGAAGAACAGGAGAACCGCTTGAAGCCATATGACACTAGAAGCCTAGATGTCAAGGCCAAAGCTACACAAAAGGATGAAATTTCTACCCTAGACAAAGAAGAAGTGATATACCTAAACCCTAGGAGAGAATCTCACCAGTACGAAGTGACTATGTCCAAGAAAAATAAGAATCAAAATGTGAAGAGAATCACCGAGACAAAGCTCACTGGAAAGAAGGCTAGAAAGCTAAGTAAGAAGAAGGCTAAGATTGAAAATTTACAGAAGATCCCAAAGGGCACCTCATAGCAAGGCACTTTGCAGAATTGGAGCTTCGTCGGGATATCAGAACAGCGACATATGCCACTTCGCCGAGGTCCATAGAACATCCACGAATACTACTTCGATCTCACCTGCACACCGAGGTGACGGTGAGAAACTATGTGGCACAGAAGTTGAGCAAAACAAAGGCAAGGTTACTCCACCTAGAGAGGAGGAGGAACCCTCTAAGAAAAGGAAGATTACCCCACCAAAGCCCTCATCCCGAAAGAAAACTAAGGCCACCTGGACTACGTTAAAGACTACTCTCACACTGGATGACTTCGACTTCTTAGTCATTGCGCTGAATGATGCTTCACTACAGATCGTAGAAAAGCAAGAAGTGAAGCAGGAGGAGGTATTCAGCCGAATCAAGGGTGAAATTCAAGAAGTGCATCAAGCACTCCAGTCCATCCGAGTAGTTTCTATGCCCTTGAAAATCGGAACAACAGGAACAGGCAATGAGCCCACCCAATTACACCAAATCGCCGATAAAGTCGAAGCTCGCCTTCGACGAGCTTAAGAAGACACAACGCAAGCCACCGAGGCTTTGACACAAGTACAGAGCACACTTGTAGAACAACACAGTAAGGAAGAATGGGAAAATCTTTCCCTACAAGAAAAGTGGCATGAGGAAAAAGAATAGTTACAGTAGAGCAAGGACTAGTTGCTAGCAGAGGAACTTGAAGTACAGGAAAGGGTTCACAAAGCACTTCACTCTACGACGGTCATAGAAGTGAAGATTGAATAACGTGTCCCATAGAAGGTGGCACAACTTGATGAAGTAATCCAACAACTTCAACAACGCATCACAGATCTGGAACTTCGTACCATGCCCAAGACTCCTCAAGAAATAAGAGATCTAAGGGAGGCAACTGTGCGCAGTGCAATTGGTCGATTAAAAACCCTGGCCTTAGAATGCAAGTAGTTGAGCGCTACATGCACCCAGACTTATGAGAACCTCACAAAGAATCTGGATTTCCAGGCATTGGAGGCACAACTCCAAGAAGAAAAGCAGCACACAAATATGCTACAGGCACAACTGAAGGCCTTGACCCCAGTCAAAAGAATGAAGAGATTTCTAGAACAACGCATCGCCCAACAACAGATACACACACTACAAAGTAAAGTGATGGAAGTCTCCCAACGACTTGAACCAATCCAAGAAAAGGCATGCCAACTCTTCATTGAAGTTGAAAGACAGGGAGCCGATCTTGAACAGGTTGCCATCACCGTGAAACAATGCCTGGAAGGGCCAGTAAATGATGTAGTGATCCCCGAGTTCACTGAACAAGAGGTTGTCTCACTGCAGTAGGTTGAAGGATCTCAAGCCAAGATCGAGGCATTCGAGGTGGAATTTATCAGACCAAAGTGACTTGGGATGAGTCACAGGTGAGTGTTGGGGGCATGTTGGCCCTTGACCAAGTTTTGAGGAACACTTGGTCATGCTTGACCGTTTTTGGACTTCGACAGCCTGTCAAAGATGGAGCGCCAGGCAAAGCAGAGATCATAGGATCTTGGTCCACTTTTGGGCCCCTTTTAGGGTTTTGGGTTAATGTAACGGGAAAGGGATGTCGACTTGTGGGTTTACCCATGCTTAGGCCCACTTTTGTAATGTATAAATAGAAGGATAGGCAATGTAAGAAGTAGTAGATATGATTTCTTAGTGCAATTGGTAGTGCATCTATGTGATGTTGAATAAGTTCTCTGTGTGAACTGTGTAAGGCTTGCAAGGCTAAGTGCAAGTTACTGTGAGGTTTCTATAGAAAGCTAAGTGTTGTAACGCAAGGAAGAAGGATCTAGCGAGCTGCGTAGATCTTCTATCCTATGTGAAGAAGGGTTTTGGAGGCTTTGTTCTTGTAACGGTTTGAAGACAATAATAAAGAAGAAGATCTTGTGGACGTAGCCCCAGGGTGGGGGTGAACCACGTAAATCTGTGTGTTATCCACTGTGCTTTGATTCAATGTGTTTATCTTTACTTATGCTATGTGCATTGATATATTCACTTATGCTCTGGGATTCTTAGATATATATGATTGTTAGATCTGATGTGTATGAGGATGCTTAGTGTTGATCTTCTGGATCTGATTTAGGTTACTATGGTTAAGTGCTGAAATATTGTAGATCTAAGTGTACACTGCGAAGCTCTGTGCTATCTGAAAAGTATAATAAGGGTTGAATATTGATGAATGATCGATGCTAAGTGCTCTGTAAATGATATAATCACATATCTATGTCCTAGCTAAGGTTACATACACCTGAGTCTTGCAACCACCCTTGCCTCTACCTCAGGTGAGACTTCATCTACTTTGCAGGTGTTGTCGAAAGGGCCAATAGTTAGGGCTTTGTTGGTGCGCTTTTGAGCATTGATCCCTGGGTCTGCCCCTATGCCAACAAAGAATAGGGCCATTTTTGGGGTTGCGAGAGCCATGCTACATGATCAGGGGCTGCCACTATTTCTATGGGCCGAGGCATGCTACACTGCAGTTTATCTACAGAATAGGAGTCCTCACAAGGTTGTGGGGAGCATGACTCCTTAGCAGGCTTTTTCTGGGAAGAAGCTTGAGGTGGGGCACCTTCATATTTTTGGGTGCATCAGTTATTCACATGTACCTTATGAGAAGAGGACAAATATGGAGCCCACAACAGAGAGAAATATCTTTCTTGGGTACAATGAGACTTCAAAGGCTTTATGTATATACCTTCCTTCCTCGAGGAAGACTGTCTTAAGGAGGGATGTTATATTTGAGGAGGATGAAGCCTTTAGGAAGTCTAGAGGGATAGAGAAGGGTGAGCAGTATTCACCTCAAATTCAAGTGAGTTCGCAACAGACTACAGTGACACAGATTTCGTGGCCACCTGTTTTGGTGACAACAGGTTCACAAGTGACAGGGCCACAGGGTTCAGGTTTGCAGGCTACTGGTCCATAGGTTTCAGGATCAAGTACTCCAGAGTCTACTTCAGGATCACTGTCTTTAGGATATGGGGTTGATAAGGGAGAGTCCCCTCCATGGGACACTAATTCAGAGAGGAGGAAGCCCAAGTGGATTCATGATACTTTGAGGGAGGCACAGGGTTCAATGGGGAATCCCAGACAGACAGTAAGGGAGAGTAAACCTCCCGAGAGGTTTTGCAGCTACATCGTGATGGTGAGCAGTATTCAGGATTCTGAGCCTTCCACTTTTGAGGAGGCTTCCAATAGACAGGTTTGGAGAGATGCCATGATGGAAGAGTACAAGTCCATCATGAAGAACAATGTCTGGGAAGTTGTTCCTAGACCCGAGGGGAAGTCAGTGGTGACTTCCAGGTGGCTCTATAAACTCAAGCATGTTGCAGATGGCAGCATTGAGAAGTACAAAGCTCGCTTTGTGGCTCGAGGGTTTTCATAGGTTGAGGGAGTTGACTATGATGAGACCTTTGCGTCGGTGGCTAGATACACTTCGATCAAGGCAGTGATATCCATTGCAGTAGAGATGGGTTGGAAGATCCACTAGATGGATGTGAAGACCACACTTCTTAATGGTCTTATACAGAAGGAGGTGTATATTGAGTAGCCATTGGGCTTTGAGGTGCATGGGAGAGAGTCTCATGTGTGTAGACTAATTAAGGCATTGTATGGGCTGAACACAAGCTCCCAGATCTTGGTATTCGAGGATAGGTGCCTATTTGTAGCAGTTGGGCTTTGAGAAGAGTGAGGTGGATCCCAACCTATCCTTTATTGTGGTTGCAGAGGATCCTCTCATTATCTCGCTATATGTGGAGGATCTTTTCATTATAGGGGCATAAACTCATCAGCAGCTGCAAGGAGAGCATTGCTTCAGAGTTTGAGATGACTGATATTGGACTAATGCATTACTTTTTGGGATTGGAGGTTTGGCATGAGCCTGGACACATCTTCCTAGGACAGCGAAAGTATGTGTGTGACATTCTCAGTAGATTTCAAATGGAGGACAATAGGCCCATGACCACTCCTATGATTACCAACTGGAAGAAGCTTCATGCTTCTGAGTCACAGTTGGTGGATTCCACCTTGTATCTTCAGTTGATCGGGTCATTAATGTATTTGGTCAATGCCAGGCTAGATGTTTGTTTTTCTGTCAACACTCTTAGTCAGTTCATGGTGGAGCCTAGGAGAGTGCACTAGGTGGCAGCAAAACATGTGCTCGGGTATCTTTGTGGTACAGTAGACTATGGTCTGGAATATCAGAGAGGAGATGGATTTTGTCTAGTTGGCTATACAGACTCATATTGGGCAAGATGTGTTAGTGACATGAAGAGTACTTCAGGGTGTTGTTTCGGATTCGGCTCAGTAGTTGTGTCTTGGTTCAGTCGGAAGAAAAATTCAGTGGCGTTGAGTTCTGTAGAGGCTGAGTATATGGAAACCAATCAGGCCAGTTGTGAGGCCCTTTGGCTTTGCAAGTTGCTGGTGGGATTGTTCGGTGTGCAGTTGAGGCCTACCATGATTTACTGTGATAATCAAAGTTGCATTAAACTCTCGAAGAATCCAGTTTTTCATGACCGGTCTAAGAATATCGAGATTCGTTATCACTTCATCCATGAATATGTTCATAGAGGAGCTATGGAGCTACAATATATATCTACAAAGGAGCCGGTGGAACACATACTCACCAAAGCATTGGGCAGAGGCAAGTTTGTATTCTTCAGGGACAATCTTGGAGTGTTGAGTAACACTTTCCTTGGTAAGAGGAAGTGTTAAAATTTTAATTAAAAAGTACTTAGGCAAGTGTTTCTCATCCCTAGGCACCTAAGGGGTGAGAAAGTGCCTAATGTGGACCCTAGTCATTTAATTTGTGAGATACACATTAAAAGGTGAATTTATGACTTAAGTGAGGGGGTGAGTGAAGAGACACTCAATCTCAACCACCCATCTAATCCAATCTCAACCATTGGATGTGAAACTCCTCACCTACCACCATGAGGTCGATTAGGGTAGGAGGGCACATCCTCTTTTGGGTTGTTCATTCATTTTTGAGAGAGAGCAAGAGCATTTTCTAGCAAAAAGAAAGAGGCCATTTCTGAGAGCTAGGGAACCCATTCCAAGCCATAATACTAGCACAAAAACTGAGGCAAGAGGTTCAACATACACAGGAGGTTGTACAATGCGAATTTTGGTGTCCGTACAGTCTTTTGTGTGCACAAAAATTGAGGCAACATACATCATTTAATTATGTTTGTATGGTACAGATTTATTAGTTCATACAATCGTACTTTGGCATGTTTTTCAAGGAGAGACATTCGGTCATACACAGGCCGTACCATATGGATTCCCTATAGGTTCGTATAGTCACTTCTTGGCACATAAATTGAGGCAAGTTGTTGTGTGGATTTTCTAGGAAGTTTGGCATAGTTTCCAAGGAGGTCGTACAACCATTAATGCACCCAGAAATTTGTTGTAGTTGTTGGCACAAATTTCAAGGTCATCGTACAACCATTTGGAGGCATGAAAATTGAGGAGCAGGCCTGTAATTTATTGTAGAAAATTATGGGAAGAGTTTTGAGAAGTTTTTCTCATTTTCCTGTGTGAAGACTTGGCACGATTATCAAGATAAGTTTGTCATTTAAATTTCTAAAGATGAACATGATGTAACAAAATTTCTCTGAAGCTCCTAAATAATAAAAACTCCCTCTCACTAGTTTTCCCCTTGTGGGTTTTTACAGGGTTGTTGTTAGACCGAAAATCTCTGTGTCAATATTTTTCTGAGTTTATGTGCTGCTGATATTTTATTTCTGCGTTATAAATGATGTTCATAATCCTCATGTTTCAGTTCTGAAAATTATTTTCTGCTGAGTTTTATTTGTTTTTATAAAATTGGGTTTGGGCATTAAACATTGGATGAAAAATTAGCAAGACTGAAACTGGGTTGGGGTCTGAAATTTTATATTCTCATCCTCTATCTGTTCTTAGACATTTGATGTAATAACCACTCTGCTTCTCCACAACTAATTTAAATTGTTGAAAACAACCCAATGCGTCAAATTTATGCTTTAGGAAATAAATCCATGTCTTCCTTGAGAAACCATCAATCAATGTTAAAAAACAAGTATTGCCTCCTATGGATGTTGTTTGCATTGGTCCACAAATGTTTGAATGTACAATTTCTAGTGGAGCTTTTTCTCTATAAGACTTACCAACTAGAAATGATTCTCTATGTTGTTTGTCAAATATGCAGCCTTCACATATCCTTTCTGTTTTTTCAATCAATGGAAAACCTTTTACCATATCCTTTATGTATAGTCGCTTTAGACCTCCAAAGTTCAAATGTCCAAATATGAAATTCCATAGCCAAGAATCATCCCGTATTTCAGATTGGAATGTTTCCTTCATCTCTTTGCCATTTTCTCCTTTCTTGATAATGCGCACATTATTTTCCTCATTAGTACTGTGTGCACTTTCTGTTGTAAATGAAATGTCTAACTGCGCACTTTTTCATTTATCAACAATTGGTGTTGTATTCTTCTTCTTGTCTAACTTCAATGTCAATGGGAACATTCTGTTACTTGTCATCTGGATTTTTGCAATAACTAGATTGCTTGGGCATTTATCCATAATCACATAGTGGTTATCTTCCATGTAGATTTTGTATCCTTTTTGTAACAATTGTCATGTGCTCATCAGATGATGCTTCATACCAGAAAGATAATACACATCATACATAAATGATGCAGGAGCATCATTGGCAAGCACATGAAGCAGGACCTATTGGCGTCTAGGAGCTTGTATGGAATCTCAACGCTGGTAGTTGCAGCAGATATTTTGAGGTACACCTTAACTTAGCGTCGGGAAAAAAAATCTTTGAGGCACGCTTGAGTGATCGCAAGGGAAGTGGGAGTTTCCACTCTGGCTCTAGAATGTGACTGCACTAAAATAGTCGTAGGATAGGTTTTGATGTATACAAGTAGACAGGGGAAACCCTAAGAGCCCTCTAAGATAAATGGAGGTTTAGTGCACCCAAATGAGGCTGGCTGCAGGGTAGATAGCTGCAAGTTAGGAGGAGATTTCAGAGTTTTTCATTTTTTGTTTTGATTTCAGTTGTAGCCATTTTCACTTATGAATATAACAAAGGGAAAATTGATCCAAGGCAAGGGGTGGACATTGTTTTGCAATTCTCTATTATTGTGTTTTCCTAAATGAATGAATGAATTATGTTATGAGAAGGTGTAATTGTGAATGTTAGGATAAGTTTCAATTGTTTCTCTTTAGTTGAGTGGTACAAGGTGTGCACACAAAACGCAAGGAGTGCGTTGACAGAGTCTGTTTCGATTCCAAAGCTCCGAAGAGATAACACGAAAATTTCCCTTGCAAGGAGCACAAGGTGACTACTGCAAGGAGTGCACAGTCATCCATAGGAACTTGAACCTACATAAGAATCTGGTGCAAAGTGTGCACAGAGAAAAAGGAGAATGCCAGGAGGGTGAGAGGAATTTCTCTTAGAGAAATACTTTGGGTCCAAGTTATCAAAATCCCTGAACATAAGGAGTACGTGGGAAATCGAAGTCTTCATGAGACCAAGATCAAGAGGAGTAATGCTTTTCAGAAATGTAGTCGAATTCCGAGAGATGGACTCATAGTTAATTCAAAGGTAGAGTCCTTTGAAAACTTAGGAACTTTCCAAGTTAGACGAATCCAAGCTCAGGAGGAGGAGTGGAGACAACTGTCATATCGGTTGTGGAGGAAATCTGGACCGTTAGATTAACGCAGAGTGACTAGAGGAAGCGCGAGGCAGAGGTATGATCTGGAGCATTAGATCTCAATGCAGGGACCAACATTCGATGGATCTAGAGATAGGTGCATAGACTTTAACACTTGGAAGTGCATAGGACAAGCAAAATCGCGAAACCCAAGTTTGCAAAATGATCATAGCCGTTGATCGGAGGAAAGGTGTGGGTCGTAGATCTAGTCCCAAGGGGTTCACGAGTTCGAACATCGAGAGAATAGAGGGGAACAGTCCTCCAACTTCATGAACTCCGAAGCCCCGAGTTCAGGAAGGAGAAAGCAAGACCGTTGGATCACATAGATTGTGGACCATTGATATGATGTAAGGAGAACCCAGATTTTGGGATTTCGAAAATCGGGAAGACAAGCGAGTAAGATCCTCCAGGGACGTCAAACGTGAAATCGTGAAGCACTCGAGATATTGGCCCTTGGTCATGGTGAGGGGTTATATCGTCGAAGCTTAAGGGAGGAGATAGCACGTGCTAGGCCCCACTTCAGGATTTCAGGAGTCATAGAGTCGAGGTTTGTTGGGTATGTGTTATATTCGTTGCATGTGTATGTGTGGGCGTGTCAGGTTCAACAACTGCGTCTGACGATCCCTCTAGTAGTGGAGATTGTGTCATGTGTGTTGGGTGCTTTCCTAGGGGGGTCCCAGGAGGGGGCAGGTATGCCCCCCCCATGCTTACACGTAGCACCCCAAAATGTTTTTTGGGCGGCTTTTACTATTTTTAGTGGATTTTTCTATTTTTAGCGGTTTACTAAATTAATCCTGGATTAAGGGATTAGGGTTTTGGTATCTACTAATTACCTAAAAACATTATATATATTGTATGGTGAATGGTGAAATTCGATAATGAATATAAGAAAGGTTTTCCCAGTTGAGGGTTTCCGGTATAAAATCTCTGTGTATTCTATGTATGAGCCATTGATTAAATTTTGTTTTGCTTAAGAATCTATATGCATTTCTTTACTTCATAGGTTTAAAAATTTCATGTGGTATTATAACTCACTTTTGGCTTCAGAGGGATGCCTTTGTTGTTGAGGGTTTGGCTCGGTTTTGATAGATCAAGTTTATCTTGGGTCTGTGATAAACCTATGTTTAGTGGGAGCTTTTGCAGTTTTGATTTGAATGCAGAAAGAGGAATGGCAAGCTCTTTTAGAATCGAGATAGAGAAGTTCAACGGTAAAAAATTTGAGCTATGGAAGTTGAATATGGAGGACCTTCTTGTAGACAAAGAACAATGGATCATTGTGGATCCTGGTACATAGCCTACTAGTACATACTCTAGTAGCACACAAGATACTGGTACACAACATAATAGTACACAAACTACTAGTACACCACCTACTGGTATGTCAAAGGAATATTGGGAGAAGTTGGACAGAAGAGCAAGGAGTACTATTCAACTATGCCTGGTAGATTTGGTGTTGTTGAATGTCTCAGGAGAGTCTACAGCCAAGGAACTATGGCATAAGTTGGGAAATTTGTATCAATCAAAGTCCCTGGTAAACAAGTTGTTTTTTCGAAAGAATTTGTATCATGTTAGGATGGAAGATGGAGATTCTATGACAGAACATCTAAATGCCTTTAATACTCTGGTAATTCAACTTGTCTCTATTAATATTATCATTGCAGAATAAGATAAGTGTATTACTTTGTTATGTTCTTTTCCAGACTCTTGGGATAATTTGGTTGTAGCAATTGGTAGTACCACTCAATCTACATTGAAGTATGAGGATGTAGTTTCATCCTTGTTATCTAAAGAGATGAGGCGGAAAAGCATGGATGGTCATAGCACAGATGCTTTATTTGTAAGAGGTCATACCCAAGACAGGAATCTTGGTAAGCCTTCAGGGGGGAGATATAAATCTATAGGTAGATCTAAGTCTCTAGGAAAATATTTGAGAAAATGCTGGAATTGTGGTAAAATAGGGCATTATAAGAAAGATTGCAAGTCTAAGAAGGTTAAAAAAACCAAAGGGATTTGATAGTACCTCTTCCACAGAGGCAAAAACCTCCACTGAAGAAGGAGGTGATGTTTACCTAGCATCTACAAGTACACATGCAGACTGCGATGTATGGTTGATTGATTCAGGTGCATCATACCATATGAGTCCTCACAGGGAGTGGTTCTTTGAATATGAAAAATATGATGGTGTTGATGTATTCTTAGGAGATGACTCAACAACAAAAATCTTGGGACGTGCAAGGGTTAAGTTGTTGCTAAAATATGGAAGGATTAGAACACTCCCTGGGGTTCTACACATTCCAAAACTTGCCAGGAGCCTAATATCTATAAGCAAGTTGGATGATGCAAGAGTGGATACTGTATTTGGAAAGAACACTTGGAAGATGGTATGAGGGGAAATGGTGTTGATGAGGGGAGTTCGGTGTGGAACTCTGTACAAGTTGTTGGGAAGCACTTATACTAATGGGTGTAATAGTTCTGTTGTCCTTGAGCAGACAAATAAAGAAGATAAGACTAATATCGTTCATGAATAGAAGACCATGCTGTGGAATCAAAGACTGGGGCATATTGGAGAAAAGGGCCTTCGAACACTACACGGTAAAGGCATGGTTGAAGGTATGTCTAATTGCACTCTGGATTTTGATTTCTGTGAACATTGCATATA
>JZKD02S1833671.1:901353-920456 GCA_000966675.3 Picea glauca | reverse complement strand
CCCCTCAAAGTACAATGTATGTAAAAAGAAGAACTGACAATTGTTAGGCAACTGCGTCCTTCACTCCAAGACAACTGCAAAAAGAATGGAACTTCTTCTCAGTGAAGGTCATGGTGAGATGTTTGCAGTCTATTCTGCTGAAGGACATAAGTGCAGGTCAATGATCCCCTTGTGTAATAAGTCCTAGATGTAGTGCATGTGGATCTCGATGTGCTTCGTCCGCTGCCTTTGAACTGTATCTCTGCAGAACTTCATAGTGCTCTGGTTGTCACACCGGATCATGATTGACCTGTGCAACTGAATTCCCATCTTAGTGAGAAAATGTTGTAGCCACTTAGCCTGAATGGTTATGATAATTACCCCTATGTACTCTACCTCGACTGAATATAGAGAAATGGAAACCTGCTTCTTTCTCGACTAACAGATAGGCCTAGAACCAAGACTGACTGAGTAACCAGATGTGGAATTGAAATCAATGATATCGCCAACCCAATTAGAATCAGTGAACCCGATGAGGTCCAATGTAGAGTCTATTTCATAGTGAATCCAAAAGGTTATGGTGCCTTTTACGTATCAAAGGATACACTTTGCAGCCTTCCAATGTAGCTCATGCGGCTACTGCATGCACCTGAAGACTTCTCCAACTCCATAGGAGAGGTCCGGTCTGGAGTATGTGAGATACACCAAGCTCCCCACTAGCTGTTTGTATAGTGTGTTCTTACCTAGTGGAGTGTCCCCGCCATCCTCAAGTATAAATCTTGATAGGAAAGGAATCGAGGTAGACTTGCAATATGTCATGTGAAATCTCTCAAGGATATCTTGTGCATACTTGGCCTGAGACAATTTGATACCTAATGCATCTTGAATGATCTCAAGTCCAAGGAAGAAATATAGCAGACCCATGTCTGTCATCGAGAGCCTAACATGAAAAATAATGTAGTCATCAAAACTAGGAGTAGAAGTGAAATAGTTGTCTTGACCATGTAAACAGTCGTGTCTAACTTACAATGTACAAAGTTCCGTGACAATAGGTAGGAGTACATCTTGGCATACCATGCCCTCAAAGACTACTTGAGTCCATAAAGAGATATCTTGAAGTCGACAGACCAAATATGAATCTTGCATAAATCCCTGGGGGTCCATATAGATCTCCTCAGAGAGATCACCATGAATAAATGCATTCTTCGTGTCCATATGATGAAATTCCCATCCCTTGGTTGTCGCAATGGCAAGTTCCAAACGTATGAATAACATCATCGCTACTTGAGAGAAGGTCTCGTCATAGTCAATGCCATGCACCTGCTGAAAGCCTTTAGAAACTTGTCCATTCTCTATGCTCTTGATCTTGTAGACCCATCTTCACCTGACAAGGGGAACCAGATCCCAAGTCTAGTTCTCGAGGAGGGAGATGTACTCCTTATGCATGGAGGATTCCCAAAAGGGATTTCCAACAGTATTGCCATAGGACTGTGGATCTGAAGACTGCACCAAGAAAATATTCTTGGGTGTCATCAGTTCAGTGGCAGTGAGTGCAAGAGGAGGATCCTCAAAATTAGATTGAGTCCTCCTAGTATTATATGGATACCCAACAAGATCTCCTGCATCTTGAAGGGTAGTCTTGGCCCACCTGGGCCTCTGCTCTGGCTCTGCATCTGCATGCACTGACTTTTCATATGACTGTACTAACATTGTATCTTGATCATTTGAATCCTTTGAATCAACACTCTCATCTGAAGAAGAGTCGGCATGTGAATACTCATCATCTCTAACAGGTGGAAGAACAAAACTGTCTGCATGCGACTGCTGAGGTACATATGAGACACTTTCCTTGAATTGGACACTACACTTAATGATGAGCTGATCCAAGGAAAGATCAATGAGTATATGTCCCTTCACATCATTCGGGTATCCAACAAAGATACACTTTATTCTCTATGGATCAAGTTCCTTCCTCTTCTCAGAGGGAATCTTGGCCCATGCACATGAACCGAAAATACAAAAGTGGGTCACTTCTTGTTTGAGGTTGGTCCAAGCCTCATAGGGGGTCTTATCTTTGACATATCTATGGCGAGATCTGTTTTGGAAGTAGGTTTCACAATTAAGTGCTTCAACCCATAATATTTGTGGAAGTGACTTTTCATGTAGCATGTAATATGCCATCTCTTTTAGAGATCTATTTTTTCCGCTCAACAACTTCGTTTTGCTGTGGAGTATAGGGAAATGTGCATTGCAACTGAATCCCTACCTCATGACAAAGATTATGTATCTCATGGTTGACATACTCTTCCCCATTATTGTAATGTACCCAAAATTTCACTAAAATAAAAAAATTCTAATTAGGAAATTGAAGTCTATTAACAACAAAATTGGTCAGGACACACAAAGACAATTTACATATTACTGTAAAGGGGATTGAAACCAACATACATATTACTGTTATAATTCACTAATTAAACCAGGGTGTTCTTTATTAGGTTAACACATAACCTAACTTACTCTGCACTAGGATCCATGTTAAAAGTACTAGGGTTATACATTTATTTGGATTGTTTAGTTTGATGACATATTGTCCACGCCCCTAATTTAGGTACTGGGGATTATAACATGATTATAAATTTTACCATACTTCCATAGTATAACCCCCATATGATAAGGCATTGTATACAATTAAACCCTTAGCATCTAGTTAAATACTGTAGTCGCCAAAATTTGCTAAGTTAGGGGACAAGGAATGGAAACACTCCCAGTATGCGTGCTAGGGATTACAACATACCATGAATATCTAGCATTATACTAAACTCTAACCCATGTATACTATAAATCCATTAAACCAAGTTTAAACCTACATAATTACTAATATAAGTCCACCCAAACTATGCTTTGTACACAACATTAAAGTGGCTCGAAACTCATATGGGGTGGATGAAAAATCATAAATGAAACTAGGCCATCCTATCCTGCAAGTATTTATGCTATGATAGGTCCATTAATGGTGAAATAACTTGCCTGGTTCTTTGTGTTTTGATAACTACATGAACCTCCCCAACGTGGGCTCTCTGCTTCCGTCGGAATCACATGGTAGTAGGGGGGCTAGCATACCCGCCGCTCTTTCCCATGAATGAGAGGCTTGAGGTTCCATTACGCCTCTCGTAGTCGGTCCTTTTTTTTAATTTTCATTTTATCCTTGACCATGTTACTCTACAAAACTGGTGAGGTTCGACTCGGGTGAGGGATGGAGGAAAAACAATGTGTTTCCAGTGTTCTCCACCAACACTAGTAATTAACTTTATCCTCTGTCACTTGGAAAAGGTTTTCTGGTGCAAATGTGTTTTCCATGTAATACGTCCTCTGGTACAAGGTATTCTCTGGTGTAATGTGCGTTCTTTGGTACAAATGCATTCTCCATGTAATGTATTCCCCAATGAAATATGTTCTCTGTTAAAAATACATTCTTTGAGTTCTGTGTCACATTTCATGGGTTGTTCCTTTGGGTTTGAAGGTTGAACTCATACTTTTTGCACCTCTACATATAGTTCATTCCAGATTCCACTATGATACAAGTTCAATTGTCTGCCATGTTTAATCCATTTAAAAATCGGTTTTGATTCAAGAGATATGGTTTCTGTGTTTTTATTCTCTGTTGATTATCAGTCCTCAAGCTTGTATCCATTTGGCTTTCCCCAGTCAAACCCATGGTAAGGAATCAATGTAAAACCCATTCTGTTTTCTTTTTATTGTTTTGGTTTGTTTAGGTTTGAACAATGGTCATTACACCTGCGACCATTTGTCAGGAAATATTCTAAGTAACATAATCCTCCATAGGCCTTGGATGAAAAATATTTGCCCGAAAATGTTAATATTTTTTTCTTGATATCCATTTCTTAGCCCTGACTTTTGAAGCCTATTGCGCTTAATAAATTTGTCACAGAATCAACTGTTTAAAATTTGTATGGCTAAATTCTTACATTCGAACTCTGTCTATTCGTAAAGGTAAGGGCTACCATGTTTTCCCTATTTAAAGCTTTCAATGTTTCCTATAGGTACTCAAAGAATATTTAACTCCTTAGATCAGAACTCATCTGAGAAGAATCATGCTCTATCTCTGATAAGCTTTAATCTCTATTGATCATTAAAATCATCTCAACAACGACCTTCACTTGCTATCTTGAATTCTATAATGAGGTTTCCGTATACACAACTTAGGAGTTACTTGTATTATTGGATTGTTGACATATGAATTTGGTTATTACCAACATAGTATGTCCCCAGATCGTGTCCTTGCATCTCTATAAACACTTTTGATTTAATGATTTCTTTACTGGGAAAATATTCAAGTCGCATCCTATGTGCCTCTGTAAATACTTATTAATTTAATAATTTCGTTACGGTTATTTCTATCCATGTCGGAATTTCATCTGTGTGCTACAGGGACAGATGTAGCTTTTATTTAATTTTTAATTTTGTCACAGTCGAATTTCTTTCGTTCCTTTGGTCCTCTATACAGGGTTTGGTAATTACTGCTAAGTAATTCTTTTTATGATTACTCTGTACCAAGATTATTTCGATGATAAATTGGTATCATTGTTAGCTTGTTATCAAAATATCCTTGTTAAATTATTTGTTTGCAAGTTTTCCACTGATTAGTTACATTATGTGATTTCCTTTTAAAAAGTTTGTTCTTTGTATTTTATATTCTAAAGAATGACGAAGCAATAAAACTTTGTTAATCTCCTGTTTTTCTTTCTTTAATGTCAGGAGTAGTTAGTCAACACTCAGATATAAATTAATGATGGGTCCCTTTTTCTTTGAGAGGGAACACATCAGATGGTTATGAGCCCACTCCTCCTCCTCCTGAGTCGTGGGTCATTTACTTCAAAAGGAAAACAAGGACTAATCGATATTCATCGGGATCCAAGATAAGTTATGCCTTTGATTTATTTGAATTATCTCATTCTTTAATGAATTGAACCCTGGTAAAGTTATTAACGCCTTTACATTTCTTCTCTTCTAGGTTGGAAAATAATAATGCATTTGGTGAGAGAAGCGCCCTGCCACCAAAATGTATTCGAGTTCCATATCTTTCCTTCCACCGGTCAAAAAACTTGGTTTAAACCAGTTATGGAGATCTTGGGTCTATGGTACCCCATCTGTACTTATTGGGTCAACAAACTAGAGACTGTAATAATGTATTTTTTTATTATCAAACATGTTGAGATCTACTATATCAACTATCTTGTTGTTATAATAGATAAAAAAAAAGAGAATGTATTTGAGACTTTTATTCTTTCCACATATTCTCAGCATAATAACAGAAGAATTCCATACAATCTATTTATACTCGTTTCTTTCTGAAGTATTTTATTTTTGCATAGAAATTGAACAACAAGTAAACAAATAGGTCTATCATGGCCAATAGGTGCATATATATACTAAATTAAATCAATTCAAAAAAATGTCACTACGGTACTCTTACACAGTGGATAGCCACAAATCTAATACAACTGCCCAGTCTACTTAAATAGATTTTGATTTATATATAGATGGAATATAAACATAGTATCATCCATATACCATCAACAATATAACACCAACAATACAACATCAATAGTAAAGTACATAGCTGATATACATATATGAATACTGATGCTATGAAAACAAAAGGAACAACCACATTTCACCCAATCGTTGAAACATAACAACCATGATCACTTGTCCTGATCACTCCCCTAGCCCAACCATGAATCCATAAGGGAAAACAGAGTCACAGTCCTTAGCTTCTGTCACCTTCCACAGTTCAGATAGTGTTTTTACTCACACCATATGTGCTCATAACAACAAAACAATTCTCATTCCTTAACATACTAAGCAACATCCTGCCTCCCACATATGTTGTATTTATCTTATGCCTAGGACTTTCCATTCCTTTCCCTCCATGGGGAAATTCAAAGATTTACAAATCCCTGATTTTTAGGGGTTCCTAGTGACAAAACTCAACTTTTACCACTTGTAAAAATCATCTCTGAGTTAACTCAAACCTGTTCCCCACTCATGGAGTCATAGTCAACTATTTTTAACCTGGTTCTTCCATTTGTCTTCCAACATTTAATTTATTAAAAATTTTGTCTGATACATGTGTCCACCAAAAGAGGACATTTGGGCAAGTCAAAAATTTTCCCAATAGTCATAAAATAATAATTACATAATCCAAAATTCTAAATTCGGATTTTCCATAAATGGAAATTTATTTCTAATTTCAGTTTGGAAATTATTTTCTAATAATTTGAGGATATTACAATTATCTATTTAGAGGACTTTGGTTTTCTTTCCTGAATGTGTCTCAACAAGGGCTTTGAAACCTTTCAGGTGTTGAAAATGCCCTGATTTTTGCCTTATCTGGGATCTTTTCATCGAGTGAATTATAAAGAATTGCATTAAATGAGCATAAATTAAAGTGCACCATTAAAGAAGGAAAACTCAATAATGAAGAGACATATGTATCAAATATGAACACAAAAACTTGATAACAGAGTTCGTCTCTAGTGGACTACATCTCTGGGTCCTACTCTCAAATGGGTAGACTTTTTCATTAACTCATAATTTTTTTTTGGCAAAATACATAAGTATACCTCATTCTGAAATCAAGCTACAGAAATAATGACCAGATCAAAAAATAGACAAAACCACCGAATTTTTGGCGTCAAATTACCCAAAAATGACTGTCTCCACGCCTCGATCTGTCTCTGGCACTCCCAGGCCCAAGAATAAATTTGTCTTGATTTTTGTGCCCATATGCAACCTGCAAATAATGATTGTACTACCTCGAAATGAGTTCCCACTCCGTACCACATGCACGTCTCCTCCTCTCTGGCTCGACGGAATCAACACTTAAGTAAAATCCGTGACGATCATTACAAAGCATGGTCCGTTGGCCCATTGGTTTGTGTTATATCAAGATTTGCCTCACCCCATGCAATCTTGCACATAAGGCCTTTTTCCATTTCCCCATGCAGAATCTTAATCCTTTTTTGCAAATCCCAGAGCTAAAATTACAAAAATTCCACATATACGCACCTTGCCTACTATACATCATGCGTACACACAAGTTGCACCACTACAACCCGTGTACATCGGGAAATGTGCCCAGAATTGAAAAATAGTGTCGGGTTTCCATGTGACGACAAGAGATCAATGATCCTTGGCCTTCCATATACTAGAAACATTATGACTTGGCCCTTTAGTTCCACTTGAAGGCTATAAATGGGCCAATTCTGAGCTATGGAAAAGAGGAGAAATAATTCAACTTTGAGAGCGAAGTTACTCTAGAGGAATTATTCACTTCACATTTAGTTTGCATCCCTTTATCCTTTAAGTTTTTACACAATGTTCATCCCCCAAGATCTTCCCTTATTGATTGAGAACTTCATTGTCTTTGTTATATGAGATTTCCTTTGGTGGAGGATTGAAGTGGTCGAGGCCCAGCTGGAAGGAACTTAGTTTCTTGGTTCCGAACTGTGTCGACATGAAAGGTTGTAACTTATTCACTTCTGCTGATTACATCTTAATAGAAATACTCTTTTCTCCTCCAATTGATATCTTGCAAATATTTGAATATTATTCCATGGGTGTATTTGTTATGAATGTTGATGGATTATGCTATCGAATGTGCTGACATCATATATTATCACCATATGATTTATTTTCTTGGTTGTTGAGGACTAGTTGCAGGTATATTGCTTTGGGTCAAGTGCTCAATGATGGAATTCATCGAATGTCTGGAAGAGGTAGGCCTTTTATCTTGTCTTGATATCATATTTGTTTATATAGCATACTTGAGAATAAAGTTCATTTTTGTAGTCATTTCCGTCTGTTGTGGTTTTCCCCTAGCCATAGAGAGATTTTCCTTGTAACATAATTAGCGACCATACTAGGGATTGAATCTTCTTTTTTGGGGTTTGGAGTGTTTTTCTCTTTAGATTTCTCACGTTCGTATTGAGTTTCTTGTCGTATGATTGCTTGAAAACCACTGTTCACTCTGTGGCTGAGTCTTTCAGCCTTCTCCTTAGCATAGTTGTGTCGTGACACATATACGCAGGTTTTTTCTTGACAATCGCATATATACATGTGTTTTCCTTCTGCAAGATGCGTACATATGTGCTTTTCCATTGAATAATCACATACATCAACCTTTTTCATTGTTTGTTGGATTTGGTGGTTGTTGGGTAGGTTTTGATGATTGTTGAGTCTTCTTGGGTCCTTGTAGTGACTGTTAAGTGTCTATGGAATGAAAGGAAACCTGTCTTTGGTTGAATTTTTGGGCGATGCCTTTCTCATCATCCTTTCATTTTGATTATCCTTGCACCTTGGGTTGGGTATTTTGCTCCTTGATATCCTACTTGGGTTGTCTCAGTCTATACACAGTAGAGTCTTTATATCTCAAGTTGTTGTTCAGTCCATGCATTTTCATTTTTCTTATATTGAAAATACAAAAATATTAGGCATTTTACATTGATCGACATTTTGATCTTTTGAGTCTCTCATTTATCTTAGTGCATGTAAAAAAAGATTGCATTTTTTATTTTAGAATTGCATAATTGAATTGAAAGTTACATTTTTTAAGAAGCATATCATTCATTGGAAATTGAAGTTAGGAATTTGCATTATTTTCAGATTCATTTACTTTACTTACCGAGTCATAACATCACTAGTTTCACGACCACACCTTTTGAGTAGGAAAGGCCATTAAAATTAATGCTATAATTTAAAATTGATTACTAACGATTTTATTTTCTAGGGTGCACAAACTAGCTTAGGATTTAGTGCCTTGGAATAGGATTTTGTGAGTAAACATCTCCAAGGATATTAAGTCAACATATGTGTTTGACTAAGGGAGTGGATAAATCCATTGTGTAATCGGTAATATCAGAAGGCTTCGCTTACACCAGATTTAATCATGACGTCACATGAGGTTGGTTGAAGGGATATCCCCTCGATACCTTCTTTGCCATAGAGATATTTCTGTGGATCTATTCGTATATGGGGATCTTGCTAGTGCCCTTACCTCTATGAGAGGCAGTGATTTAAAATTTTTGGGCTTTGCTACTTTGCCCATATGGTGGACCTAACTTATGACTTCTCTCCTGTGCATCGGTTATACTATGGTTTCTTAGTTGCTTGAATTAGGTGCCACATAGGTTAATTGCAGGGGTTATTTTGCAGGTACCCTGGGTCAAATAAGGGTCAGACAACACACAACCTTTATGGAGGATTACCTCTTCGAGGGGATATGATCGACTGATTGTTAAGCCCACGAGGGCCCTTATAACTAATTCTAATACCTCCGATATTTAGCAGGGAGTCTCAAGCCCCTCTTGGGAGATTCATACCTACTTTAGGGAGGGAGGCCCCTTTCAACCACTTTATCCTGTTAGTGTGCATATTGGTCGTTTGATTATTTTTGGTGTGCTCTTTGATTACTAGTTGGCCTTAGGATTTGTTTTTATATATTAATTCTTAAGTCATCATGGAGTTGGACCAACATCCCCACCGGTCTCGCCTCTTGTTACAGTTACCACCGGATTTTGAGTCTTTGCCTTCTAAAAGGTGTAGAGTTATTAAACGTGGTACACACACCTCCACTTTTCAGACTTGTGATTCTACATGGATGAGTACTGAAATGAGTCATCAAAATAATGGGAGTCCCTCGACTCCCACACATACTATAGTTAATGGCACCCTTTTGACTCCTGCAACCACAATGGTTGTAGTGCCAGAGGAACCTATCATCACTACTGCTCATCCTATAGTGAATGCTCAACCTATTTTGATGAACCCATTTGGGTCTCTTGGTCACTCACCGAGCTATAATGTTCAGTCCATCCCTATGGCCTCTAGTCCTTTTTCCTATGGTATGCCGAATTTTACCTCACAGTTTTCAAACTCCACCCTAGTTGTTGGCCCTAATGCTAGCATTGGAATTTGGGGCACAAATCCTCCTTATACTCCATTCTTGTTTGGTGGCTCTCAGATCCCTCAAACAACTTCTATCATGGGAGGAATTCCTTCTTTTAACCCCAAGTCTAATCCTGTTGCTTCTGGGTGAAGCAACCAACTTGGTGGACCAACATCTTCTCAAGTTCCTTCCTATACCCTCACCTCATCAATGCCGATTCTGACAAACATGCTTGGCACAAAAAATCCACCTTTATCCTATGGATTCACACGTGGAGGATGTCAGTTTCACACCTTGGGAAAACCCCAACCCGAAGCCACTTCGGCTGGGGGAAATTTTTATAACCCCCATCAGAACATTTCTACTGAAATGATGACCAACCAACCTCTTATGGATCATCCTGGAGGAGGGTATTACAATCCCGAAAAGGGCCATGGTGCTTACCAGAACCCTAGATGGGCTGCAATTCCCTAAACACAATTTTTCCAAGGGGCTTAGGGCTAGATGTCGCAACCTCGTCTCCCTTTTTTGGCCACGCTCAACCTGCCAGACTTGTCTAAGTTGATGAACAAACCTATGTGTCATGATCCTACATACCGCCCTGTTCCCACCAAGCTTCCTTCAGATATTACAAAATTTGAAGGTAAGAATGGCGAGGATCCTGGTGATCACGTCACCACCTTTCACCTATGGTGCTCTTCGAATTCCCTTAATGATGATTCCATTTGGTTAAGATTATTTCAACGCACCCTCATAGGGGTTTCCACGAAATGGTATATCGAGCTACCTAGGGATGCGTACGAGACCTTTAGTCAGATGGTGCTAGTCTTCCTTAACCACTTCCAATTGCTGGTTCATTATGATGTTGGCCTAGAACTTTTGTCGACCTTACGCCAAGACACAACCACTCATATCTTGGATCACATCTTAGAGTGGTATAGAGGGAAGAGGTTGATCAAGAGATGCATACCCCTGGATTTCCTATTAGAGTGGTTCCTTAATTCCTTACAACCTCCTATCTCGAAGGATGTTGCTACATCTGGGGTTACATATGAGGAAGAAGAAATATTCAAAACCCAATAATTAGATCTTATATACGCTCAGTCTGGGATGTTATACCATATTCTTCTGGATGCACTGAGGTCAAACTATGACCCTAGACAAAAGCTCGGAGCTCATGCCAATAACATTGTAGGCTTCGCCAATGTGAAATCTATAAACTCGGTGACATGGCATTTGAAAGAGTTATCTCTAAACTAGTCTACAAGAGGGCCAACTTCATCCATGTCTTCCAATCCCACTCAATCGTCATTTGTACATTCCATGCAATCGTTGATCGACCCAAATGGTAACCAACAACTAGGTGAGAATAAGAAGTAAGGATGTAGTAATAATCGTAAGGGTGGGAAGAATAATAATAAAGCTAAGGACAATGGTAATAATGAGAGGATTAATAATAGTGCCGGTGAGGGAAAGAAAGAAAGGCGTAAGGTGAAATTTCCCTGTAAGCTTTGTACAAACGATCATCTTACTCATTTATTCCCCAAACTTGCGGACGCTGCGAGGCTCTTATCTCTACTGCCCGCTGTGTTGACGAATCCTTTTACACATAACCAACACATGGCCTCGAGCTCCTAAAATTCCGAAAATGTGGCCGATGGATGTCAAAACCTACCGACACAATATGGTGATCATGTGTGCATCAATATGGTCAATTTGCAGGCTAATGTAGCCACCCGGTCTTGCGATTTCAATTCCTCACAGACTGTACCTGGTCTAGAATCTCCTCCTCCTAGGGAGACGCCTTTCCATAGAGAAAAACTAGAGCCATCGCCTCATATTCCAAAAGGCGTACTCAAGCACTCTACCCACAATCCAAATGCTAGAGCAACCCATAATTACTCTATTGTTGAAGACTTGGGCCAAACCCCTTGTGCGATGTCGGCCCTAGAGGTACTCCAGACATGTCCCTCAAAGAGTAATGCATTGCTATCTGTTTTATGAGCTCTAGACCCTAGTGGATCAAAAGTTATCAAGTTTGGCGTCACATATGTGAATCCTCACTTGCCTTATCATGTGGAATTCCAAATCCACGTGGGTTACTCAAAGTATACCATCAAGTGTGTGGTTGTTGATGAAGGTGCCGCAACATGTGTGATGTCCCTGATCTGCTGGAAATCTCTCAGCTCTCTGACTCTTTCTCAGTCTCTGACCATGTTGACTACTTTTGATGTTCGTTCATTCCTCCCTCACGGTATTCTTCCTGCCTTTTTGGTCTGGTTAGGTGGGAAGACGATAAAGGTGGATGTTGAGGTGGTTGATGCACCCCTCGATTATAAGTTGTTACTAGGATGTTGAGGTATTCTGTACTCTTTGTTTTCCTCTCAATGGGAATATCATGATGATCGATCAGTTGTACTTTGCATATGATAGCCCCAATGCTTCTGTTAGAGCATCGATCCCCGTGGTCGACAATTCTGAGCCGACAACTGAGAGTATCGGTGTCAGAATGTATTCATCCCTTATGGGTACCTTCGACTTCATGGCATCGGTTCACCATATTTATGCTAGTCGAGTCAGTGCTAGTCATACTAGAGCCCCATCACCAACCACTGCTAGTCATGTTGGAGATTGGTCAACGACCTCTGCAAGTCATGTTGATGACCCACAACTAGCCACTGCTAGTCATGCTGGGGGCATCAGTCTAGTCGCCATGTGTCATATTGATATCACTTCTCCAACCTCTGTACATCATGTGGGACATGAACCTACAGCCTCTTCCAGTCACGTTGAGAGCATGCCACCAACCGTTGTAAATGACACTAAGGGAATTCATACGATTGAGAAGTCTAGATGTGTCAGATGTAAGCCCAAATTCCTTTGTAGGACTTGTGAAGGAAATAAACTTACGCATTTTTGTGCTACTACTATTGGGATACCAAAAGCATGATTCTCATCTAGGGGCCCTTCGGGTTCTGAGCCATCTGTGGTTTCCCCATGCTCGATTTCTCCTTTGATTGACACATAAGTCATGTTGATGCAATCCTCTCCTGACCATACCCCCATTTTTTAGGGTGATGTGTCTCCTGGCCTTGATGACACGCATCCTATTCAACCAATGGTTGAAGAAGTGGTTGTAACACCCTCTTTCCCCCAATTTGTAATTAATCATAAAATAGGAATTACCATGCTAAGGCACAAGGACAATGTAAATGTATTATTGACTGAGTTGCCAAATAAATGACTGTGGGGGTGAAGCCTTGAAATTATTGGACATGATATCACTAGAGGAAGAATTTGAAAACTATAAGAGAGGGTTCATTATGACAAATAACCCCAAATTTCCCTTGATGAGGATGACAACCTCCTTCGGATCCCAAGGAGAGAAATCAATTAATGAAGAAAGGACCGGTGGTTAAATTATCAACCATCCCCATGAATGGAAACATGGGCTGTTGACCTGAAGTACTGCAGTGAATTGCAGACCTGAGCTTCCTTCTGATAGAAGGAACAAGATAGGTCAACAAAAACCTTCCAGGGTAAGGGGGATATACAAGGGAGAAAAGACAAGGGATGGGAGAGCGTAAGCTCATAAGGGAGATACTCCAGCGGAATCACGAACAAAAGGCTACAAGATTGATGTGTAAGAGCATTTGAGAAACCTCGCCGAGGCCATAACTAAAAGAGAAAGCTCTGAGTTGCAGAGAACAAGACTCGAGCAGAAACTGGGACAGAGACATAGCTCCTGAGAACTATGAGAACTCACTGGTGATATCATGGCTTGGCATGGGGGTGGCTAGAGTGCTAAGAATGAATTCCTCTAAGGCTATGGTTGGGTGGAAGAATGAACACCCACAGTCAGTTGGTTGGTGGCAACCTGTAATAGATAAGTGATTTCCTACCTTGTGTAATTTAGCCATAACTATGTATCAATTGGTTATACTGTGTATGTTTCAGGAATTGTACATATTTATTAATGGATATATTGTATCCCCCTTATTTATGCTTGATTGTATAACTAGGCTAGTAAGAAATTATATGGTTAGTAGATGATTTTATACTCATAAATTCTTGTGTCCTGTCGAGGCATAAGCCAGATTCATGAACTGTGTGTTCGTCGACCCCGGAAACAGTTTCATGTATGCATGCCAACCCTCCTAATTGTTTAGAGTCCTTGGAGGATGAAGTTTGTTAAACTTAGGAGAGGTAGTGTAGATCAGCACAGGCTCTCTGCGAGGTAAACCAAACCCACAACTCCCTAAGTCATAGACAAGGTCAGGAAGGATTGAACCGTTGTGTGCAAGAACCCTGCATGGAGTGCAGAGGTCAAGAAACCCTTTGGAGGTTTCAGAGCGTATGAAAGCTTAGGAGTGATAGATATCGTGATCAAAATCAGATCTGAACCATTGGTTCAATTCAGGGAAATAGAGGTGAGAATTTTCCCAAAGTCCTGAAAGGCAAATCGTCGATTCGCAAGGGAAAATATGGACCGTTGGATCCTACGTCCAAACAACCGGAGAAGAGTGCGCAGGAGAATAGATCTGAACTGTTAGATCGAGCACAAGGGACTGATAGCCGTCGAATCCAAAAATGGCACATGAAGTTTATCCTGGTGCATGCAGGGGAGAGAGGACTTGTCAAAGTCCTGAAAGCATCGTGATCGTCCATTCCAGAGGACACGTGTCAAAGATCCACATTCATCAGGGATTTGGAACTAGGTAAATGAGAGTGAAGACTCTCCCAAATTCTTGAAAATGAGAAAGCCAGGATTTGATCATGACCATTGATCATCCAGAAAAGATCACAACTGTTGATCGTGGCTAAAGGTCACAACCGTCCATTGGAGGGACACATGGCTGCCGGTCGACGTTTCGACACCGAGAAATCATAGGAGAAGGCTTCCCTAGACTCTTGATGGGGAATCGTCGACAATGAATTGCGACTGTCAGGTCGTGACACATCTGGACCATCCATTTATAGAGGACACATGGCGAGAGTTAGGAATTTCGCTGAGTCGCCGCCGAAAGAATTCAATGGAAGGAGTTCTTAGAACTCGCAAGTCACGAAATCACGACTTAATCCTAGTCATTGGTTTGAGCAATATCACAACCGTTAGATCACGGGGCTTGTGGGTCATCGATCTAACCCAGATCTGGACCGTCCATCGGAGGAGATGCGTGGTGAGGGTCAGAGTTCGGGGAAAGCTCTAAAATCCCATGGGCCATTGGATCTCGTAGAAGAGTGAAGGGATTAAGACTGAGTGTCTTTCAACACCCTTAAGTGAAAGAGGGATAGTGATCGTCAGATTCAGATCAACGAGGGTCATTGATCTCATACATGAATTCCCATATTGGAATTCGGGGATTGGTGTGACAAGATATTTGGAGTCGCTGCATCGTGAACTCCCAGTTTACGAAACTCCGAACAAATCTGGACTATTGGATCCAAATCATTGAGGATCGTTGGATCTCATACAAGAACTCACGTATCAAAGTTCAAGGAATGGAGTGACCAGTGGTTTGGGTTACTGCATTTCAAACTCTCGGTTACCGAAATCCCGATATGGCCATGACTGTCGGATCAGGGGGAGATTCGTAGCTGTCGATCTCATCGAAGGTAATATTTCGGGTTTTGGGGTTTGAAGAGTCAAAAGACTTGACTCTCTTGCATCGTTGAGTCGCAAAATGCGAAAGGTGCCTCTTGGCTTGGCTTGTGGTCATAACCAACGATCACATGTAGGTGGATAAGGGAAGAGCTAGCCTGCGCTAGGCCCCCATAGGAATTTAGGGATTCTATACCTTGAGGAAGAGAATTTTTTTTATTTTTACCGTAGTGGGTATGTGACAAATTGGTATCAGAGCACGGTTACAACACTTGGCCTACTTGGGCTCATGTATGAGTCGCGTAAGGAGATATTGTTATCTACAGTTTCTCTTTAAGGAGAAGGACTGCAGAATGAAACTATAATTTGGGAATTTCTATGGAATTCCAACAAAGGAATTATATTGTTCCTTTGTCAAAATGATAACTACTCTTATAGGAGTAGGGATGCACTAATCAATATCATTGATAAGACCTGAGTGTGAATAACAGAGGTGAAATAAATTGTGCTATGAAGTTGCATGAGCCAAAAAAGGGACATGAACTGAGTTGTTCTGTGATAGTGTGACGATGGCTACCTACTAATGCAGGTAGAGTCTCTTGCAATTGAGATGGTTGGCTAGGTAAGAATTAAGATCCTCATGAAAAAATCCTTCATGATTTAGTAAATATGGTAATGACTGGTAGGATCCTTAGAAAGTTATAATTACTGCGTTATTAAAAGACTAAACCCTGAGCATATAACTCCTCATGATTGAGAGGACTGATGAAAATATGTAGGGTTAGATTACTTGACCTATAATGGTTTGAATCGACAACAAGGATAATCTATTTAAACAAGATTAAGAGGAGTCCTTTGGGACTGTTGCTAATTCCCAAGAGTGACCCTTGTTGGTTGTTCCCATAAAGAGAGGGTAACATATGTATGAGTTATGACTATGAGATTATTCCTGTAAGTAACTTAAAAGCTCAAAAGAGATATCGGGGAAATTTTGTATGCCGAATGTGCATATAGAATAAAGCTTGTGTTAAAGTTTGAAAAATCCAAAGGTTGAGCATAGAGTATACCAAGAGGAGTAGTGGTTTTAAGTCTCGAGAGGAAACACTTAGAAAATGTTTCTAAGTTTCAAAGAGTTGAAGCGTTCAAAGTTGAAGCACAAAAAACTGAAGTTCCAAGAAAGAACTATGTAAGAATTTTGTTAGAAGAACATAGTCACAACCCTAATAATTGTTGAAGGTTGGACAATGGGTTGCAAGGCCTGTCCGTATATAAGAATCATGGATTACATTTTCAAAGAATCATGTAATTAATAGAAGACTAACAACTGAATATTGACCATTCTGATAATCGAATGGAAGTGTGTAGGATGCACATGTTCATGATGTTGGCAAATGTTTACCAAGTAGCATATGCTTGTCATTGTAGGGAAGTACAAGAGTGGAGATGGCAGGATAAGAAGGATAATATCCATTGGGGATTCGGACATGAAAGCTCAGGAGGAACAACATTGAGGAAAACATGCGCAACAAAGCTCAAGATACAAGAGTTTGCAGAGGAGAAGGAAGACATATATCCACAGCCGTTGGATCCCATCCAAAATTCTCTACAGCATGAGGGCCGTCAGATCTAAATATTGACAAGAAGAGCGCACTAAAGAGGAGGACAGGTCTCAACCATTAGATCCAAGCGCAGGACCCGACCACTGTTGGATCGAGGAGAACCTGCACGATCCTTAAAGAAAAAAGAGAAGCGGGCGTAATTGCGATATGCGAAATCACGACGTTATCTGAGCCGTCAGATCGAGGTTGATTTTGGACCGTTGATTCCAGCCAGTGGAGAGGCATCAGGGATCGATACTTTGAAATGAAAAAGTCACTTGACATCAGGAATGCCGATTTCGCGATGTGTGAAATCCCGACTGAACCTGAACCGTCAGATCAACATGTGATCTAGACCGTCGATCCAACTCATGATGGCAGACCACATCAGCTAGGGACACGTGGCACAACCAGTTAATGAAAAGTTTCAGTCAGATTCAACACTTTAGGCACATGTAAGTCACAAATCAGAGTGAAACGTGGCAGTATTTAACACGTGACAATCCACGTGTGACATCAGCAGAGTTTCACGAATCACGACATGGAGAGGCAAAGAAAACAATACAGAAATCGCGATATGTGATATGGCGATTCAATTGCAGCCATTAAATAGAGATCAGATCTAGACCATTGATCATACTCCATATCGATGTTTCGTGAATCACGACATGGAGAGGAAAATAAAACAATGCAGAAATCGCGATATGCGATATGGCAATTCAATCGCCGCCGTTAAATAAACATCAGACGTGGATCGTTGATCTCAGCTCCATCTTGGAGTTTTGCAGATCGTGACTTGGAGAGTCGAGATGATTCATCTCCAGATCCATGAGATGCGAGATTGTGATTTAATCAAGGATCGTTGGATCAAGAGGACACGTGGCGAAATATCGTCATGTCGCTGACTAGAAAGTCAAAGGGATAGCAGGATGCGAAATCACAATTTAGTCAAGGACCATTGGATCAAGAGGACGCATGGGGAAAGATCAGAGCACCATAAAGCTCCATCTCGGAGTTTCGCCTATCATGACTTGGAGTGACAAAAATTTCCATCTTAGGATCAGCGAGATGCGAGATCACGAACTGATCTTGACCGTCAATACATCAAAATATTTGGACCGTTGATCTAAGATTCTCGCCTATCACGACTTGGAGTGAAAAAAATATCCAATGAAGGAACAATGAGATGCGATATCACGATGAGATCAGGACCGTCGATTCATCAAGATCATGAACCATCGATCAGGGTCGATGGAGATCAAGAGTTTGACTGTCTCAGTGAAGACAAAGAGTCTTAAACTGCCAGAGAGACTGAGGAATCTCAGTATAACATACAATGATGCTGGACACGTGGGGTGAACCACCAGAGAAGCTGAAGAATCACGATGATGATCAGACAGAGCACTCGAGAGGTGGAGGATAACGACGTGGAGTCATCATGCAAAGGCATTGCGAACACTGCATGCACAAGGTGCACATAAGCTATCGATACACAGTACAGAGAAGAGATGGGGTTTTTGTTGCTTTTGTTGTTCAAGTGGTGGTGTTTGTTGATGTGGAAAGTGATTCATGCATGAAGAAGGAAGATTGTGCAGCAGCTGAATTGATCTGAAGAGGAACTGTGCAGTGAATGGACATGGCGCACAGAGGATAAATCGCAGAAGAACAGACAACGCAAGTGAGATGTGCAGAAAGGCAGTGTGGTAGAAAGAGCAACGAGATGCAGCAGAACAATGATAAGTCAGGTAAGCCATTGTTGAACATTATATCACTGTAGTAAGTTTTAGAATCAAAGATTTATATTTCAGGGTTGTTGGGAGGTGCTAGGGAGGACTTTTATCCTCAGAGGTTCAAGTGGGTGCTTGAACACAGGGAGTTGGTGCTTCCTTCTAGTTGGTGCTAGAGAAACCAGGGAGTCGGTGCTTCCTTCTAGTTGGTGCTAGAGAAAACAGAG
>JZKD02S1833671.1:884486-901303 GCA_000966675.3 Picea glauca | reverse complement strand
AAGAAGGGGAGAGTCCTCAACTCTTTCCTCGCTGAGTATTATGTTTTCCCTTGGATGAGAAAGCTGGTACGCCAATAAAAATAAAAAGGTCTTGACACCATAAGTAATAAGGATTTTATTGCCAAAGATACAATCGAAATTTCTTTGTGTTGCACTTATGGAAACATTTGAGGATATTTATGAATTCGAATGTTATGATACATGCATTTGGTTTAACATTACGACTAATGTAATTGTGTCTATGATGATGCATGTTGTGTATAGAAATGAATTGGATCTATTGACGAAGACAGTTGCCAATGATGGGCAACCTCAAACATAGAATGACCAAGAGAAGGTTGCGAGTGAAAGATTGTTGACAGGGTTGTAAAAGTCCCCATAAAGCACTGGTGATGAGGTAAAAATAAGAAAGAGGGTGCTAGCTACCAAGAAATGGTATAAAGATATCCGTGCCTGTGTGTCACAAGGTATGAAGGGATTTGGTAAGAACCCCTTTTGAAATATTTTATTGTCTTAGTGTTATGCATAAACTTGAAAGGCAGTTGTATGCCTTGGATACCCAAGTAAGGTATGACTCAGGATGAAGTACCAGAATGATGGAGGTATGAACCTCTAGTAGTAAACACTGTTTGTAACCCTTGGAAGAATTCATGAATTGATATGTCATGAATGCATTGATAGTCCAGGAATGCATCAAGGCATTCATGAGAAAATTTTGAGTTCATGTGTATTGTTTTGGGATCGCGATTGGCCTATAGCAGGCAGTATGGTCCTACTATAAGAATGAAAGAAAACAAATAAACCATATGAGGAAAAGGTTGGTTAAATTCCAACACCCCATGGCCAAGAACCGGTCATAAAGTGTGACGAACTTGAAAAACAATGCAAGAATGTATCGGGTATGAATGTGGCCATGGATATTGGCAAAATTGTTAAAACCCTTTTGAAATATTGAATTACTTTTTGAAAAGTTTGGTATGTTGAGATGAGACTAACAGTTTGTTTGGCTGTGGAAAGAATGAATTGTAGGAAGAAAAGGGTCATGGATATGGCAGTGAGGTAAGCCCATAGGAAAGACTGATTGCTTGTTGAGCCAAACTGTGAGGAATCGTATTTCCTTTTGAGAAAGTGAATTTGATTGTTAGTATGCACAATTCTGAAATTGTTGTGATGAAGTTGAAAAGGTGCGATAAAAATGTATGTGCATGAGAACTAACAATTTGATTAGCTGCAGAATGATTGCAGGAAGAAAGAGTCTTGGATATGGAAATTTTGTAAGCCGATAAGGAAGACTTATTTCCTACTGAGCTAGAATGTTATGGGAAAGAAAGTCCCATGCTTGTGAATCTGGTTTCGTACGGAACATATCTGAAAATAAAAGAAGAGATTGGAAAAATTTGTGCGTGACAGATTTGTAATAAAAATTCTGAAAGTTGGAATTTATAATGATGTCTCACAAATGTTTTATACCTGTGACACAGGTGAGGAGAAAAGATTTGTCCAAAAGGAACAGATGAAGGTTGTCAAAGATGAAGATGATGAAAAAAGGATACTGCTAAGCCATGAAAACCCCATGATAAGCCATGATCACCTAAAAATTATTGTGCTGAGGTAACATAAGTTGGAGGTATGCCTCGGCAGAGCAAGTCTGAGGGATGCCTCCACTGTAAGACTCGATAGAGTCTCTAAACATTTCTTGTGCGAGAAAACCTTGGTAGGGAAAGATGGATCGCTCGAGGGACTGTATAACAGTGAAGGGGATGCCTGAGCCTGGGCCTGGAGGGTGTGTGACCGCAAGGAAGAGGAAACCTTAATAATTATTGTAAACTATTGGGATCATGCACACAGTGGGTAGTTTCCCATGCGGAAAAACATTGGAAAGGAAGATGAAATCATGATAGCTCTTGTGAACTATTGAATTGGAATCATGCACCCAATGGGTACGTCAAGGACAGTGATGAGCATGGATAACAAAACTACCATGTGGATACAGATCCACAAACTGCACAGATAAGTATTGTGCTAAGATTATGAAAATTTCCTTTTGAATTTTGAACAATAGTAAGATGTTTTTGCACAAAATTGTGATTAATGTGCTGGTTGTCCAAGAATTATTGAAGGCAAATGACGAAGAATAAGATCCTGAAAGAGGACCTGACCGAGGATGAAGGTCAAGACTTCTGAAGTGGCTGAATGAGAAAGGCATGACAGGTGTTTTTTAGAAAGAACACTGAGGACAATGTTCCTTTAAGGGGGAGGGAATTGTAACACCCTATTTCCCCCAATTTATAATTAATCATAAAATAGGAATTACCAAGCTAAGGCATGAGGACAATGTAAATGTATTATTGAGTGAGTTTCCAAATAACTGATTGTGGGGGTGAAGCCTTGAAAGTACTGGCCATGATATCACTAGAGGAAGAATTTGAAAACTATAAGAGAGGGTTCATTATGACAAATAACCCCAAATTTTCCTTGATGAGGATGAAAACCTCCTTCAGATCCCAAGGAGAGAAATTAGTTAATGAAGAAAGGAATGGTGGTTGAATTATCAACCACCCCAATGAATGGAAACACGGGCTATCACCCCGAAGTATCGAAGTGACCTATGGACCTGATATTCCTTCTGAAAGAAGGAACATGATAGGTCGGCAAAAACCTTCCAGGGTAAGGGGTATATACAAGGGAGAAGAGACACGAGACAGGAGAGCGTAAGATTGTAAGGGAGATACTCTAGCGGAATCACGAACAGAAGGTTGCAAGCTTGATGTGGAAGAGCATCTGAGAAACCTCACCGAGGCCATAACCGAAGGAGAAAGCTCTGAGTTGCAGAGAACAAGACCCGAGCAGAAGCTAGGATAGAGACATAACTCCTGAGAACTATGAGAACTCCCTGGTGATATCATGGCTTGGCACGGGGGTGGCCAGAGTGCTAAGAATGAATGCCTCTGAGCCTATGGTTGGGTGGAAGGATGAACACCCACAGTCAGTTGGTTGGTGGCAACCTGTAATAGATAAGCGATTTCCTACCTTGTGTAATTTAGCTGTAACTGTGTATGAATTGGTTATACTGTGTATGTTTCAGGAATTGTACATATTTCTTAATGGATATACTGTATCCCCCTTATTTCTACTTGATTGTATAAATAGGGTAGTAAGAAATTATATGGTTAGGAGATGATTGTATACTCGTAAATGCTTGGTTTCTGTGGAGGCATAAGCCAGAGTCATGAATTGTGTGTTCGTCGATTCCAGACACAGTTTCATGTACACATGCCAACCCTCCTTATTGTTTAGAGTCTTTGGAGGATTTTTTTTTTTAAGATCAGGAGAGGTAGTGCAGATCAACACATGCTCTCTACGAGGAAAACTGAACCTAGAATTACATAAGTCCTAGACAAGCTCAGGAAGGATCACACCATTATGTGAAAGAACCATGCATGGAGTGCAGAGGTCGAGAACCCCTTTGGAGGTTTTAGAGTGTATGAAATCTCAGGAGTGATAGAGATCGTGATCAAAATCATATCTGAACCATTGGTTCAATTCAGGGAAATAGAGGTGAGGATTTCCCCAAAGTCCTGAAAGGTGAATCGCTGATTCGCAGGGGAAAATCTGGACCGTTGGAGCCTACATCCAGAAAACTAGAGAGGAGTTCATAGGAGAATAGATCTGAACCGTCAGGTCAAGCATGAGGGACCGATAGCCATCATATCCAAAAAAGGCACACGAGGTTTAACTTGGTGCATGCAGGGGAGAGAGGACTTGTTAAAGTCCTGAAAGCATCGAGATCGTCCATCCCAGAGGACACGTGTCAAAGATCCACATCCTTCGGGGATTTGGCATTGCGGAAATGGGAGTGAAGACTCTCCCAAATTCCCAAAAAGGAGAAATCCAGGATTTGATCGTGAACATTGATCGTCCCAAAACGATCACAACTATTGATTGTGGCTAAAGGTCGCAACCGTCCATTGGAGGGACACATGGTTGTTGGTCAACGTTTCGGCACCGGGAAATCACAGGAGAAGGCTTCCCCAAACTCTTGATTGGGAATCGTCGACAATGAGTCGTGACCATTGGGTCATGATAGATATGGACCATCCATTTGTAGAGGACACATGGCAAGAGTTAGGAATTTCGCTGACTCGCCGCTAAAAAAATTCAACGGAAGGAGTTCTTAGAACTCACGAGTCGTGAAATAACGACTTAATCCTAGTCGTTGGTTTAAGAGAGATCACAACCATTAGATCATGGGGCTTGTGGGTCATCGGTCTAACCCGGATCTGGACTGTCCATCGGAGGAGACGCATGGTGAATGGTCAGAGTTTGGGGAAAGCTCCGAAATCCTGTGGGCCATTAGATCTCGTAGAATAGCGAAGGGATTAAGATTGAGTGTCTTTGAACACCCTTAAGCTCAGGAGGGATAGTGACCATTAGATCTAGATCAATGAGGGTCATTGATCTCATACATGAATTCCCATATCAAAATTCGGGGATTGGAGTGACAAGAGATTTGGAGTCATTGCATCGTGAACTCTCGATTCACGAAACTCCGAACAGATCTGGACCGTTGGATCCAAATCATTGAGGATCATTAGATCTCGTACAATAACTCATGTATCGGAGTTCGGGGAATGGAGTGACCAGTGTTTTGGGTCACTGCATTTCGAACTCCCAGTTACCAAAATCCTGATACGGTCAGGACCGTCAGATCAGGGGGAGATTCACAACCGTCGATCTCATCGAAGGTAAGATTTTGGGTTTCAGGGTTTGAAGAGTCGAAAGACTTGACTCTCTTGCATTAATGAGTCATGAAATGTGAAAGGAGCCTCTTGGCTTGGCCTGTGGTCATAACCACGATCATATGGAGGTAGATAAGGGAAGAGCTATCCTGCACTAGGCCCCCATAGGAATTTAGGGATTCTATCCCTTGAGGAAGAGTGAAAATTTATTTTTTCCGTAGTGGGTATGTGACAAATTGGTATCAGAGCATGGTTACAACACTTGGCCTGCTTGGGCTCATGCATGAGTCACGTAAGGAGATATTGTTATCTGCATTTTCTCTTTAAGGAGAAGGACTGGAGAATGAAACTGTAATTTGGGAATTTCTACGGAATTCCAGCAAAGGAATTATATTGTTCCTTTGTCAAAATGATAACTACTCTTATAGGAGTAGGGATGCATTGATCAAAATCAATGATAAGACCCGAGTGTGAATAATAGAGGAGGAATAAATTGTGCTATGAAGATGCATGAGCCATAAAAGGGACATGAACTGAGTTGTTCTGTTATAGTGTGATGATGGCTGCCTACTAAAGCAGGTAGAGTCTCTTGCAATTGAGATGGATGGTTAGGTAAGAATTAAGATCCTTTTGAAGAAATCCTTCATGATTTAGTAAATCTGGTAAGGACTGGTAGAATCCTTAGAAAGTTATAATTACTACATTATTAAAAGACTAAACCCTGAGCATATAACTCCTCACGATTTAGAGGACTGATGAAAATATGTAGGGTCAGATTACCTGACCTATAATGGTTAGAATCGACAACAAGGATAATTTGTTTAAACAAGATTAAGAGGAGTCCTTTGGGATTGTTGTTAATTCCCAAGAGTGACCCTTGTTGGTTGTTCCCATAAAGAGAGGGTAACATCTGTATGAGTTATGACTATGAGATTAGTCCTGTAAGTAACTTAAAATCTCATAAGAGATAGTAGGGAAATTTTGTATGTCGAACGTGCATATAGAATAAAGCTTGTGTTAAAGTTTGAAAAATCTAGAGGTTGAGCACAGAGTATACCAGGAGGAGTAGTGGTTTTAAGTCTCGAGAGGAAACACATAGAAAATTTTTCTAAGTTTCTAAGAGTTGAAGCGTTCAAAGGTGAAACACAGAAAACTAAAGTTCGAAGAAAGAAAAAGTACAGAGAATTGAGTGGGAGAAATCCTTCAGAAAATAATTTTGAAGATTGGATAAGATCGAGAGTCAAGATCCATTTAGAAAGAGCCGAAATGTTTCAAGTTGTTCGATCTCGGAGAAGTAGCGCATTGGTTAGTTGCGAGGAGATACCGAAATTTCGCAAAACCAAAGGGATTGGAACAAGCAATGAGAAATTCGCCAAAAGATCATAGACGTTGATCAAGGAGTGATCTGAACCATTGATCGCCCAGAGAGAATTTCGTAATTTCAGGGATCGGGAGAACAAAGGTGAAAGGTATTTCAACTTCGCGACACGCAAAATCGCAAAATTGCGATACACAAAACCCCGATGAGATCTAAGCTGTCAAATTGTGGAAGAATCAGGACCATCAGATTGAGAACTCCGAAATTTCACAATTTCGGGGATCGAAGGATTCGAGGTGCTTCATAACAAAAGTCCCGAAGTCGCGAAATGTGAAATTGCGACATAATCACAACTGTTGGTTGGAGAGCTATTGGTGATCATTGATCTGATCCAAAATTTCAGCATTTTAGGTATTGAGAGTTTGAAGGATTGAGAGTCGATTGACTCATATCACGGATACATGAAATTGTTGTTGAAATTACTAAGATAACTGAGAGGGGGGGGGGGTGAATCAGTTGTTATTATGCTTAAACAATTTTAAGTCCATTAATACATTCTTAATCTTTCTTCAAGTGATCATCAACATTATACAACATATAGACAATAAAATAATGAGCATCAGTCACACATAAGATATACACATAGATATATTTTTACGAGGAAACCCATAAAGGGAGAAAACCTCTTCTTCTTCGAAATGATAGGAACTCTTTTAAGTTCTGTACATCATCTATAATTGAGCACCAACTCAATGTGAGGATAAAACCTTTGTTTTGCAAGCTACAACTTGCTGAGAGCACCAACTCTCTATTTTCTCTAGCACCCACTAGAAGGAAGCACCAACTCCCTGGTTTCACTAGCACCAACTAGAAGGAAGCACCAACTCCCTAGTTTCTCTACCACCAACTAGAAGGAAGCTACAACTCCCTATGTTCAAGCACCCACTTGAACCTCTGAGGACACCAGTCCTCCCTAACACCTCCCAACCACCCCAAAATATGAATATGAAATACTGAAACCAATTACAGTGATATAGTGTTCAATAACAGCTTACCAGTCTCATCACTGTTCTGCAAGATTTTACTACTCAGTCTTCCTCACTGTCTTCCAGCATGCATCCGCTGCCCATTCTGTTCTTCTACCTTTTGTTCTCTATGTGTCATTCCCATTCAATGCACCTTTTGTTTCCTATCCATTTCAGCTGCTACACCACCTCTTTACTTCCTCACACATGCATTACTTCACCTCAGCAACAACAACATCATCACTTCTTTGTGCCGTGTTCTTATAACTTCTGTGCACCTTGTGCATACAATATATGCAATGCTTCTGCATCTCTTCATAGTGAGTTCTCTGTCTAATCATCATTACAACTTCTCAGCTTCTCTAGCAGTTTTCCCATGCGTTCGTCATCACTGGATGTCATGCTAAGATTCCTCATCCTCTCTGGCAGTCGAGACTCTTTGTCTTCTCTGGAATAGTCGAGCTTATACTTTCTGCTTCAGTTACAAACTTCAACGCTCATCCACTTGTTAGTCCCTCTAAGAATCGTCTTCATTCACTGGAAGAATATTGGAGACCCTTCAACTCCTCTGGCGATCACACAGAGGTCTCTTCAAATCCTTTGGCAGAGTCCATCAATGGTTCCCAGCAGTTAGACAACGAGGAGAAACATTAGCTCTCCGATCGTGCCCAAAATCCCCTTCACTGTTGGATTGACTTCAAGTGATCTTGCGTTTATTTCACCAATTCGAATTTTGGTATTTTTGGATCCTTGTGTTAAAGATTTCGTTACTCTCCATGTCTCGATCCCCAAAACTCCGAAATGGAGCTTGTCTGAACTAGCTCCTTCCTTTCTCGTGACCACCGGCGGTGACCATAGGATGTGCCAAAAGGTGCTTCATATTTCGCGAGTTTATAAACTTCATCGAGTCTGATTGACGATTGAAATCTCCATGGATCCAACAGTCCAGGTCTTAACACGATCTCGCATCTTGCGATTTTCCACACCATGCTCTGTTGGCTCCAAGTCAGTGAAATTCCAATCACTTGCCACTTGTCCTATGATTTGATGGTATAAATCAGATTTTGACTCAACGGCTTCGATCATATCGCGATTTCACATATCTCAATTTCAACATTTTTATTGCAAAGTGTTTCGACACTCCAACTTCCAGTATATGAAACCCCTAAATGGGGTTGGATCAACGGTCCACATCAAACCTTGATCTGACGGCTCAGATCATTTCGCGATTTCAACATTCTTATTGCAAAGTGTTTCGACACTCCAACTTTCGGTATCCGAAACCCTGAAATGGCGTTGGATCAATGGTCCACATCAAAGCTTGATCTGATGGCTCAGATCATTTCACGATTTTGGCATTCTTGTGGTATTGTTTCTTGACTCTCCAAGTCACGATTTGCGAAACCCCGAAATGGAGTCTTTGACATGCTATGATCTTCTGCCATGCATCCCTCTTGGATCAACGGTCAATATCTTGTTGTGATTTTGCATATCGCAATTTCGAGACTCCTGTGGTAGGAGTTCTTGACATCTCCATCTCTCGATTTCTGAAATACTCATAGCCAAAACTCCGAAATGGAGTTCGACCACCGCTTTGATCTTGCACTTTAAAGAACGTGCAGGTTCTTCCTGATCCAATAATGGTCGAAACTTATGCTCAGATATGATGCCTGAGATCTGTTCTCCTCTTTTGTGCGTTCTTATTTTCTACAATATGATCTAACATTCCTCCTTCTTTTAGTAATTTAAATGGGATCCAACGATCACTGACGCTTCTCCTCCCGAGCTTAGGCACTGCGTTCGACTCTACGCTAATTCCTCCTGAGCTTACTTTGTCCTTGTTTTCCCTTTGCTGCATACTCTAATCTTGCTATCAGTGACAAGCACATACTACCTATAAATCATGCCAACCATCCTCTGCACTATTTCTTCTGATCTTATCGAGCTTGCTCTGCAGCGTCTTCCCAAAATACTTATGGTGCCTGTATGTTACATTCTTCCTGTACTCAAGCCATCATCACTGTTGTACTTTCCATCAATGAAAAGAATACACTGCTTGTAAACATGCCAACAATCTCCCCCTTTGGCATTCATGGCAACAAAGGCACCCAGATTCTGTTCTCCCCCTTTGACATCAATGTCAAAGAGAACATGCTCCCCCTGAGCTGTTGTAGTATTTTTAGGAGGTATCATATATTCAATCAATCAATACAAAACTCCCCCTAACAAGATGAACTTGCTTAGATGTCAGATGGGATGACACCCAACTTCTGTCGGAGATAATCAAATGGTGTCTTGGCTAGGGATTTAGTAAAGATGTCTGCTATCTGTTCTGTGGAAGGGATAGAATTCAACTGAACAACTCTATTTGTGACTTGTTCTCTGAGAAAATGGCATTTTATTGGGATATGCTTAGTCTTGGAATGAATAAGAGGATTCTTGGAGACACTAATGTCACTAGTGTTATCACAGTGAATTATAATCGGATCAATATAGTTTACCTTCAAATCTACAAGAGTTTGAATCATCCACAAGATCTGAGTACAACAAGTAGTAGCAACAATGTACTCTCCTTCTGTAGTTGATAAGGAAATAGACCCTTGTTTCTTACTAATCCATGCTTCCAACATGGTCGGAACTTATGCTCAGATCTGACGCCTGAGATTTGTCCTCCTCTTCTGTGCGTTCTTCTTGTCTACAATATGATTTGACGATCCTCCTTCTTTCGGGAATTTAAATGGGATCCAACGATCACTGACGCTTCTCCTCCCGAGCTTAGGCACTGCGTTCGACTCTGCGCTAATTCCTTCTGAGCTTACTTTTTCCTTGTTTTGCCTTCGTTGCATACTCTGATCTTGCCATCAGTGACAAGCACATATTTCCTATAAAGCATGCCAACCATCCTCTGCACTATTTCTTCTGATCTTATCAAGCTTGCTCTATAGCATCTTCCCAAAATACTTCTGGTGCCAGTATGTTACATTCTTCCTGTACTCAAGCCATCATCGCATTCCTGTACTCAAGCCATCATCGCTGTTGTACTTTCCATCAATGAAAAGCATACGCTACTTGTTAACATGCCAACAATTGTGACGCACCATTTTGGGTTAGTGTGTGGTCACATGGAAGAGACTTGCATTTAAGCACTTGTACACATGGGATGAAATTTGAGAAGACCCATGGATTGTTTCTTATAGGTTCCAACAAGGAATCAAAGACTGTTTCAGTTCAGTCTTAAGAAGATCCTAAAACTGAGAGGTCACGCAACCCTTCGAGAGAAAGGGGGAGGGTCTGCACCATATAACTATGACAGCTACATGTAGGCTTAGGATTATGAAAATGGTTAAGTACGTCATAGATGTAAGTTAGCAAAGACACATGTTTATATTCCTTAAGGGGAATATTTAGTAAAAAGCTAAAGCTAACTCAAGGCTGAGGCCATCACAAATAGTGATGGATATGCAACAAGGGAGTTGCATGCCAAAAGAGTTCCCAGTGGAGGAACTGTTTAAGAACTTTGTCAGAAGAATAGAGTCACAACCCTAATAATTGTTGAATGTTGGAAAATGGGCTACAAGGCCTGTCCATATATAAGAATCTTGGATTACTTTTTGAAAGAATCATGTAATTAATAGAAGACTAGCAACTGAATATTGACCATTCTGATAACCGAATGGAAGTGTGTAGGATGCACATTTTCATGATTCATTATGAGAAAAGAGTTTCTATTAAAGCATACTGCGGTATCCCAAAAAGGGTTAGGGTGAGGCCTAACCAAGGTGGCTCAAGGAAAAGAGAAGGAAGATCCCGACAGGGAGTAGAATTGCAAAAGTAGAGAAGAGACAGTGAGGCCTTAGAGATAACTCGTATGGGCTGAAAATTCCCAGGCGGTGTAGGAAGAGTTGGAAGAAGGGGAGAGTCCTCAACTCTTTCCTCGCTGAGTATTATGTTTTCCCTTGGATGAGAAAGATGGTACGCCAATAAAAATAAAAAGGTCTTGAAACCATAAGTAATAAGGATTGTATTGCTGAAGATACAATCAAAATTTGTTTGTGTTGAACTTATGGAAACATTTGAGGATGTTTATGAATTCAAATGTTATGATACATGCATTTGGTTTAATATTACAACTAATGTAATTGTGTCTATGATGATGCATGTTGTGTATAGAAATGAATTGGAGCTATTGAGGAAGACAATTGCCAATGATGGGCAACCTCAAACAGAGAATGACCAAGAGAAGGTTGCGAGTGAAAGATTGTTGACAGGATTGTAAAAGTCCCCATAAAGCACTGGTTATGAGGTAAAAATAAGAAAGAGGGTGCTAGCAGCCAAGAAACGGTATAAAGATATTTGTTCCTATGTGGCACAAGGTATGAAGGGATTTGGTAAGAACCCCTTCTGAAATATTTTATTGTCTTAGTGTTATGCATAAACTTGAAAGGCAGTTGTATGCCTTGGATACCCAAGTAAGGTATGGCTCAGGATGAAGAACCAGAATGATGGAGGTATGAACCTCTGGTAGTAAACACTGTTTGTAACCCTTGGAAGAATTCATGAATTGATATGTCATGAATGCATTGACAGTCAAGGAATGCGTAAAGGCATTCATGAGAAAATTTTGAGTTCATGTGTATTGATTTGGGATCGTGATCGGCCTATAGCATGCAGTATGGTCCTACTATAAGAATGAAAGAAAATGAATAAACCATATGAGGAAAAGGTTGGTTAAATTGCAGCACCCCATGGCCAAGAACCGATCATAAAGTGTGACGAACTTGAAAAACAATGCACGAATGCATTGGGTATGAATGTGGCCATGGATATTGGCACAATTGTTAAAACCCTTTTGAAATATTGAATTAAGTTTTGAAAAGTTTGGTATGTTGAGATGAGACTAAAAATTTGTTTGGCTATGGAAAGAACGAATTGCAGGAAGAAAAGGGTCATGGATATGGCAGTGAGGTAAGCCCATAGGAAAGACGGATTGCCTGCTTAGCTAAACTGCGAGGAATGGTATTTCCTTTTGAGAAAGTGAATTTGATTGTTAATATGCACAATTCTAAAATTGTTGTAATGAAGTTGAAAAGGTGCAATAAAAATGTATGTGCATGAGAACTAACAATTTGATTAGTTGAGGAATGATTGCAGGAAGTAAGAGTCTTGGATATGGAAATGTTGTAAGCCCATAAGGAATACTAATTTCCTGCTGAGCTAAAATGTTATGGGAAAGAAATTCCCATGCTTGTGAATCTGGTTTCGTATGGAACATATCTGAAAACAAAAGAAGAGATTGGAAAAATTTGTGGGTGACAAATTTGCAATAAAAATTCCGAAAGTTGGAATTTATAATGATGTCTCACGAATGTTGTATACCTGTGACATAGGTGAGGAGAAAAGATCTATCCAGAAGGAACAAATTAAGGCTATCAAAGTTGAAGATGGTGAAAAAAGGCTACTGTTGAGCCATGAAAACCTCGTGATAAGCCATGATCGCCTGAAAATTATTGTGTTGAGGTAACACAAGTCGGAGGTACACCTCGACAAAGCAAGTCTGAGGGACGCCTTGACTGTAATACTCGATAGAGTCTCTAAAATTTTCTTGTGAGAGAAAACCTTGGCAGGGAAAGATGGATCGCTCGAGGAACTATATAACAATGAAGGGGATGCCTGAGCTTGGGCCTAGAGGGTGAGTGACTGCAAGGAAGAGGAGACCTTAATAATTCTTGTAAACTATTGGGATCATGCACACAGTGGGTAGTTTCTCGTGCAGAAAAACCTTGGAAAGGAAGACCAAATCATGATAGCTCTTTTGAACTATTGAATTGGAATCATGCACCCAATGGGTACGTCAAGGAAAGCGATGAGCATCGATAACAAAACTACCATGTGGATACAGATCCACAAACTGCACAGATAAGTATTGTGCTAAGATTATGAAAATTTCCTTTTGAATTTTGAACAACAGTAAGATGTTTTCGCACAAAATTGTGATTAATGTGCTTGTTGTCTAAGAATTATTAAAGGCAGATGACGAAGACTAAGATCCTGAAAGAGGACCTGACCGAGGACAAAGGTCAAGACTTCTGAAGTGGATGAATGAGAAAGGCATGACAAGTGTTTTTGAGAAAGAACACTGAGGACGGTGTTCCTTTAAGGGGGAGGGAATTGTAACACCCTGTTTCCCCCAATTTGTAATTAATCATAAAATAGGAATTACCATGCTAAGGCATGAGGACAATGTAAATGTGTTATTGACCGAGTTGCCAAATAATTGACTGTGGGGGTGAAGCCTTGAAAGTATTGGCCATTATATCACTAGAGGAAGAATTTGAAAACTATAAGAGAGGGTTCATTATGACAAATAACCCCAAATTTCCCTTGATGAGGATGATAACCTCCTTCGGATCCCAAGGAGAGAAATCAGTTAATGAAGAAAGGACTAGTGGTTAAATTATCAACCACCCCCATGAATGGAAACATGGGATATCAGCCTGAAGTATCGCAATGACTTGCAGACCTGAGCTTCCTTCTGACAGAAGGAACAGGATAGGTCGGCAAAAACCTTCCAGGGTAAGGGGGATATACAAGGGAGAAGAGACATGGGATGGGAGAGTGTAAGCTCGTAAGGGAGATACTCTAGCGGAATCACGAATGGAAGGATACAAGATTGATGTGGAAGAGCATCTAAGAAACCTCGTTGAGGCCATAACCGAAAGGGAAAGCTCTGAGTTTCAAAGAACATGACTCGAGAAGAAGCTGGGATAGAGACATAGCTCCTGAGAACTATGAAAACTCCCTAGTGATATCATGGCTTGGCACTGGGGTGGCCAAAGTGCTAAGAATGAATTCCTTTGAGCCTATGGTCAGGTGGAAGGATGAACACCCACAGTCAGTTGGTTGGCGGCAACCTGTAATAGATAAGCGATTTCCTACCTTGTGTAATTTAGTTGTAATTGTGTATGAATTAGTGATACTGTGTATGTTTCAGGAATTGTACATATTTCTTAATGGATATACTTTATCCCCCTTATTTCTGCTTGATTGTATAACTAGGCCAGTAAGAAATTATATGGTTAGGAGATGATTTTATACTTGTAAATGGTTGTGTCCTGTGGAGGCATAAGCTAGAGTCATGAACTATGTGTTCATCGACCCCAGACACAGTTTCATGTACACATGCCAACCCTCCTAATTGTTTAGAGACCTTGGAGGATGAAGTCTTTTAAGCTCAGGAGAGGTAGTTCAAATCGACATAGGCTCTCTACGAGGCAAACTAAACCCAAACCTCCCTAAGTCCTAGACAAGATCAGGAAAGATCACACTGTTGTGAGCAAGAACCCTGCATGGAGTGCAGAGGTCGAGAAAACCTTTGGAGGTTTCATAGAATATGAAAGATCAGGAGTGATAGAGATCATGATCAAAATCAGATCTAAACCGTTGGTTCAATTCAGGGAAATAGAGGTGAGGATTTCCCCAAAGTCCTAAAAGGTGAATTGCTGATTCACAGGGGAAAATCTGAACCATTGGAGCCTACGTCCAGATAGTCGGAGAAGAGTGTGCAGGAGAATATATCTGAATCGTTAGATCGAGTGTGGGGGACCGATAGCCATCAGATCCAGAAAAGGCACATGAGGTTTAACCTAGTGCATGCAGGGGAGAGAGGAGTCGTTAAATTCCTGAAAGCATCGGGATCGTCCATCCCAGAGGACACATGTCAAAGATCCACATCCATCGGGGATTTGACACCGGGGAAATGGGAGTGAAGACTCTCCCAAATTCTTGAAAAGGAGAAAGCCAAGATTTCATCGCGACCATTGATCATCCCGAAAAGATCACAACTATTGATCATGGTTAAAGGTTGCAGCCATCCATCGGAGGGACACGTGGTTGTCGATCGACGTTTTGACATCGGGGAATCACAAGAGAAGGCTTTCCCAGACTCTTGATGGGGAATCATTGACAATGAATCGCGACCATCGGTTCGTGACAGATCTGGACTATCCATGTGTAGAGGACACATGGTGAGAGCTAGGAATTTCGTTGACTCACCACTGAAAGAAGTCAATGGAAGGAGTTCTTAGAAGTTGCGAGTCGTGAAATCACGACTTAATCCTAGTCATTGGTTTAAGAGAGATCACAACTGTTAGATCAGGGGGCTTGCGGGTCATTGATTTAACCTGGATTTGGACCATCCATTGGAGGAGATGTGTGGTGAATGGTCAGAGTTTGGGGAAAGCTCCGAAAGCTTGTGGTCCATTGGATCTCGTAGAACAACAAAGGGATTAAGACTGAGTGTCTTTGAACACCCTTAAGCTCAGGAGGGATAGTGACCGTCAGATCCAAATCAACAAGGGTCATTGATATCATACACAAATTCCGATATCATAATTTGGGGATTGGAGTGACAAGAGATTTGGAGTCGCTACATCGTGAACTCCCAGTTCACAAAAATCCAAACAGATCTGGATCGTTGGATCCAAATCATTGAGGATCATTGGATCTCGTACAAGAAATCGTGTATTGGATTTCAGGGAATGGAGTGACCAGTGTTTTGGGTCACTGCATTTCAAACTCTCGGTTACCGAAATCTCGATACGGCTAGGACCGTCATATCAGGGGGGGATTTGCAGCCGTCGATCTCATCGAAGGTAAGATTTCGGGTTTCAGGGTTTGAAGAGTCAAAAGACTTGACTCTCTTGCATCGTTGAGTCACAAAATGTGAAAGGTGCCTCTTGGCTTGGCTTGTGGTCATAACCAATGATCACATGGAGGTGGATAAGGGAAGAGCTAGCCTGAGCTAGGCCCCCGTAGGAATTCAAGGATTCTATCCTTTGAGGAAGAGCGAAAAAATTATTTTTGCCATAGTGGGTATGTGACAATGGTCTCATCGATGCAATCTTTGGTAAATACAACTCTCTTTTTTGAGGGTGATGCATCTCCGGTCAATATAACTCTCCTTTTTGAGGGTGATGCATCTCTGGGCCTTGTTTTCATGCATCCTATTCAACCAACGGTTGAAGAAGTGGTCGCACCAGTGCAACCTCTAGTAAATCCAACTCTCCTTTTGGAAGGTGATGCATCCTTGAACCATGTTGTTAGCATTTCTGATACTGCACCTTCTGAAAAAGAGAGAGTTTTACTCTCCCCAGGTATTCTCCCTCCATGTCCTAGAGAAGTTCACTTTGATTCAGATGGTCTTGTGGGGTATCCAATGCCTCTACCTATGTCCTTTCAAGTAAGAGACATCATCCAATATATCATGGAGACGGTAACCTCTGCTATCACTTTATCCTCCTCAACTTGGAGAGCTTTGGGTTTTCCCAAGCTTGTGTCGGCTATTCGTAAGATATTGACATTTCACAGAAGTCCAACACAGGAGCCTTGGCCTCCCTCTTGACATTCCGTCTAGAAACTCCCAAGGGAGTCTAATTTAAGCTCTTTTCCGACTCATCTAAGAAAGCAAAAATATTTTCGAGTGAATTTATCCCTTTCACACTCGTTAAATTGGACTTGAAAGGTTGTGAGACTTAGTTAAGATATTTTTCGACTCATTTTCAAAAACTGAAAATATTACCGAGTGAAATTGTCTCTTTCAAACTCATAAATTGGCTTTGAAAGTGTTGGAAATACTAAAACAACTGAGAGGGGGGGTGAATCAGTTGTATGTGAGCTTAAACAATTTTATACCTTTTAAAACATTATTAATCTTTCTTCATGTGTCATCAACAACAT
>JZKD02S1833671.1:851929-863939 GCA_000966675.3 Picea glauca | reverse complement strand
ATATATATATATATATATATATATATATATATATATATATATATATATATATATATATATATATATATATATATATATATATATATATATATATATATATATATATATATAGAACGTGCTCCGCCAATTTTGGTGGTGAATCTATTATATAACATTCTCTGCCAATTTTAGTGGTGACTCTATTTGAGGTGATAATGGTTTAGGATGTGGCCGGATTTGGTGGTGACTCTATTTCAGGTGATAATGGTTTAGGATGTGGTCGGATTTGGTGTGGTCCTCTAGATTTGGTGGATCCACCAATCCATAATTTATTTCAAAAATTGGATACAGGTTGTCCTTGTGCGTTTTCTGCCTGCCACGTGGAAGCCTCTAATTCAACCACACCATCCACTTCTATGTCATCCTATCGTGTCAGTGACACATCATTATGCCATGTCACTGTATACACCATACAAATGCCACATGGTACAATCCTATTGGTCCATGGATTGATCTAGAAATGCCAAAACTATGTGACACGTGGCATTGTCTAGTGCTCCCACATCACCATGTTGATGTCAGCATGACATGTGCCACCTTCTTCTCTTTTCACATGTTTTTTACGGATGCTAACATCAACAGTACGGATGTTGACTCATCCCCCTACTGACTGGGCTAGGTAGACCGAACTTTGACCATGAATATATTTCAATCCGTAACTCCATTTGATGATCCATTTGCACCATTAGAAATCTTGTGACGCAATCTTTGCGATAATGTCATATTCACTAAGTTTTGGGAACTTTGAATTTTTTCCCTTTCTCTATCTGCCGAGGCCATTCTGAGAATCCTGATTTGCCTCTGTGAGTTTTGAGTTGTTCTTAGCCTTTTCTGGATCCTTTTTGGATCATGCTTTCCCACTGAGAGATTTTTGGATCACCAAAAGCTTTCATCAATCAACAGATAAGCGAGGGAAGAGTCCCCTCACTTTGACCTTCTCAATCCACTTTTCCTTGCTTGGATGTGTGCCCTTTAAGCCTACTCGAAGATAACCAACATCACCCCTGCGTGAAGTCCTCATCCTTATGTCAATGATGATATCTTCCTATAACTCATCCAAGTACTTAGGAGCAAACTCATCAACTGAAGGTATTGAAACTTCGTCATCCTAATCCATGATCATAGGAGGCTCAAAAAGTTTCAAGTTCTCTACGTTCACAATTGAGTAAATTTGCATATAAGGTGGAAGATCTAGATGAAAAGCATTGGTACCACTTTTCTCCAAGATAATGAAGGGTCCATAATGAATGGGATTGAGTTTCTTTCCTTCACCCTTCAATCTCTCCTTGCTGATGTGAATCCATACATGGTCTCCAACCTAGAACTGATGATCAACCTTGTGCTTTTCATGCTGATCTTTATAATGTGCTTGAATTTTCTCCAACTATTCCCTAGCTTCCTAGTGCACGTGTTGGATCTTATGGATGAACTTGCAGGATTTTTCCTTTGTTGTTTCTTCATTCACATCGGTATCTTTCGTATACATCAAGTCCAAAGGAACCTTAGGTAGGTAGCCGAAACATGTCTCAAAAGGTGAAATCTAAGTGGAGGAATGTAAGGCTCATTTTTAAGCATGATGTACATAGGGTATCTGTTCATCCCATATCTTGGGATGCTTGTTGCAGTAGCCTCGAAGCAAAAGCACCAAGGAAAATTATAATTGACAATGTAGCTGCTTTCTGGTCCAAGAAGCTCATAGATTTTTGCAACCAGTATCATATCGGTTTGGGACATTCCATAGCTTATTACCCTCAGGGAAATTGGTTGGTGGAGTCATCCAATAAAACCTTGGTGAACATTATTAAGAAGACGTTGCAAGAAAATAAAAAATCATGGCATAACAAGATGGTTTTCACACTGTGGGCCGATAGACTGACCACCAAGAGGTCAGTTGGTATGTCTCCATATCAGTTGGTCTATGGCACTGAAGCAGTTTTTCCTACCTCCTTAGGGGTTCCTGTCATGAAACTGCTGCAAGAGATGCAAGCCGAGTTGAACGATCCCAAAGAAGGATAAACTAGATGATCCACTTGCAGCAGTCCAGAGAAGAAGTATACAACAAAAATCAGGTTGTCGAGGAGATCATAAAAAAGATCTTTGATAAAAGAACTAAAGAAGATGACTTTGAGCTAGGTGACTTGGTTCTGAGATGGGATGCCCAAAATGAAGATAAGTGGAAGCATGGAAAATTCAATATTCTATGGAAGGGACCTTACATAATTCACGCATTCAGAGGAAATAATGCTTTCCTGCTCAACAACAACGATGGGACCAATCTGCCAGGAGGACATGTGAATGGCAGAATGTTGTAGCACTACTCACCTCCTCAGTAGGGACCTTGAGTCACACCCTTCCATTGTACAAATCATTTTATTGTGGTTACAAGTTTTTGAGTGAATAATTTTGATCAGATGGTTGAACCCGCAGAGAAGGCTCTAAGCCACTGAACATTGTCATCAAAATTTCAAAAATAAAACAAATCAAACAACAAAGGAAACTCTTGAGAAAGATTTCCAGAACATCAGAAAACATGATTCTTGGCACTTCACAAAGAGAGTACCATCCCCAGGTGGAGCAGCTGTTATAACCCTATAATTTATAGGATCAACTGGTGATTGAAATTTTTTATCCTTTTATTGTTTTGGATGCCAAATGATTTTTCATTCTGTAAATAATTTGAGAAAAAAGAAAAAGAAAAGAAAGAAAAAGAAAAAGAAAAAGAAAAAGAAAAGAAAGAAAAAGAAAAAGGAAAAGAAATAAAAAGAATAAAAAAGGGCATAAAAGAATTGGATAGAGCCCCATGCAATAACAATGACTTGGTTCATACAGTTTAAACATGGCCAAGTCCTTTTAAATTGATGTTGATAGGAGTAGTGAATAAGCTTGGCTAAATTGTTTAATCTTAGCCAAGCAAATTAGGTTAGCTAGTGAATAAATTTGACCAAACTGCCTAATCTTGGTCAAATAACCCCATGATAGAGTAATTTCTTAGTCCAACAATTTAATCTAGGCTAAATGTCATAGGTAATTAGGTTAGAGCATAGGGTAGTTTGCTTTATCTCAATAAAACATGCATGATGATCGATGTTGAACCCTATCTTTGATGTTTGAAAGTTGAATGTCTAACCCCATGGTGATAAAAACAGGGAAAGCTTGGAAAAACCCACTTAAAGCACTTATCCTAAGTTTTCAAAACAAAAATGAGTTTGCACTCACATATTAAAGATAACCCACAGATGAATGGCTGAGGTGCTGGCGTTGAGATCTACAGTTGATAAGTTTTTCCGTACCCCCTTGACCGTTCAACCTTTAATGATAAGGGGGGGATCCAAAATCATGTATAAAGAAGGCACGCATCTAAACGGCTGAGGTGTCGACACCTAGATCCACAGTTGAGATTGAATTCTGGAGCCCCCTGACCATTCTGCTTTTAATGGTGGTGGGGGTCTATAATGTTGGTTAAACATCGCTCTCGGATCTACGGTCCAGCGACAGGCGCACCAATGGATGGCTGATGGTATTTTTCAGACCCCCCCGACCGGTCTGCTTTTAATGATGGGGGGGGGGTCCGAAATGGAGTGGTTTTCTGGCGGGCCCTTTTCTTTATTTGGCAGGAATCCATTGGTCCAGACTCCCACGACATACCACTCATCATTGTATGACATACCCCATCACCCCATGACATCATTCTCTGCTTTTTCCCCTAAATGTCACGTCTCATTACTCTATCCATCCATTCCCCCTGTTCACCCATTACAGGTCCCTTCGCCATGGTCACTTCCCAATCAACACCTGCCATGTCACATGGTCGTATTCTTCATTCACTGTTACCTGCCATCTCATGCTCTAAAAGACCCATTGGCCATTTATTACTGGCTAGCTTATCCGTTAGCTTGTTGATCTGTCCCCACGCCCAACAAGTATTCGTTTGCTCAAAACTACTCTCTCCCTTCATTCTCCCACTGTTACTTTGTCCATCGCACCAGAGAATTTTTCCCTGTCTCCTCTCCATTTCAGTCAACTGTCCAAAACCAAAGTCATCCCCACTAATGTTTTGTTTGAATTGTAGATATTTTCATAGTGATGGCCCCAAAATCAAAGAAAGAAGAAGCCGAGGAAAATCCTTTCCTCCCGCCTCCTGTCGACCTTGACAGGATCCATTTGGTCGACAAAGATCATTTAATTGCAGACACCAGGTGTGAATTTGACTTCGCGGATTTGCAGTCATGGATAAAAGATGTTTTCTTATATTAGAGCGATGAAATTGGGCTCTAGGAATCCAACCTTCCTCTGTATCTTTTTCCCTAGATTCACCATTTCCCTGAATTTTCCCTCAAATGCCAGGCTCATTACATTCCCGACCAGAGAGACATACTATCTTCATCAGGAGAAACTCTTTTCTTCATCACACCTGAGGCCATTGATCAGATGATGCAGATACCCAAAACTGAATTTGCCTCCCCTTTCAATCTCGAAGTCATCACAAAGTTGTACCAGAAACTATCATTCCCTCAGAGAGCCCAAATTTTTTAGCTTTTCCTCCCTCAGGCTGCTCAGCTCCCCAAGACAAATCCCCCGTACCCTTCCTCCCTATTCTTAGTAAAGGGAAACCAAATCATTTCGTCACTCTATGCTCCGCTGGGTTATTTTTCCGACCAATGGGTGGATGAACCCATATTGGGTTTTCTGTCCATTTTCTCCACAGAAGAAAGACCCACCAAGCAGTTCAACTACAACACTTTCCTGGCAGACAACATTCATGAGCAGTTCTTAAATTTTTCCTCAGAAGGCATGTTCCAGTATTTCTCAATACTGGCCTACATGTTCACTTTCTTTCAAGTGGACATGTTCTCCTTTTCAATGCAGAAAATGGACAAGGATGGGAGGCCGCAGGTAGTAACAGCTTGGACTTCACTACTTAGACAAAATTCGATAGAGTTTAGTTTCAAACAGTTTATTGAGCAGTTCTACCATCCTGTGGTGAGAATGCTTAGTGGCAGACCTGAACCAAGAATAAATGAGGAGATTGACATGATTTTACACCTCTTAGACCTTGCAAAGATTGGAGACTGGTATCTTTACCAAAATCACACTGAGATCAGAGTATATGGATGTGAGTTGGCTCCATACAAATTTCCCAAGTATCTACCCGTGAGGATATTTTCCGTAGAGTATATAAGGCAAATGATTAACTCGGATGACATACATTTTGTGTCTCTGAAAAAGAAACAATAGCTTAGAATTAAAGGGCAAATAGGTTCTTTCATCTACAATAGCTGAGGCACCGTGGAGGAAGCAGACAAACTATTGAAAGAAATGAATTTTTCTGTTAGTTTCATATGGTACTATGATCTGTGCGGGATAATTTCTAAGATGAGGATTAAAAATAAAAATGTCCCATATGTTCATACACCCAAACCTGAGATAGAAAAGTTCACAAATCAAACAGAATGGGAGCCGAACACTTTGGTTGAGATGGAACAACATGACCCTTTGGTCATCATCTCATAGACTACCACACCACAGGTTCCCAAGGTGAAAATACCCAGGAAGGATACTTCACCTTCCATCACTGAAGTCTCGACTGAATATTTCCAATTACACACCAAAAGGTCAAAAACCAGTCTTACACCTGATACGACTGGTGAAAAGGAAATCCAATCCATTGCAACTATGAAATATGATCGATCACTTCTGAGCACAAGAAACAAGAAAATCATGTCTACCATTGTACCTAAGAATCCCATGAGTACTCCACTAGTCGACCAACCGAGTAAAGTAGGACCAAAATTGAGTGTTTTTGAGAAGTATGACCTGATCAAAAAGAAAAATAAAATACTGACCAACAATACTTATGCTCAGTTTTGGAAGAAGACATCAACGACACAACACAGACTATTTTCTGCATTTGATATAGAAAAGGGTAGAATGCACATGATGTTTCTGTAGGCACACATGCCATACCCCAAAGCAATCACTTATTACAAAAGGGAAACATTCAAGTTTCATACTAGGGATGTGCATTCTGCTGATCAAATGGATCTGCACAGAAAAACTGGGGAAATTATTTTCTCCACATTGGAAAATGCTTCTATTGTGGCCACTGAATTACAGGTATTTCTGAGCAATGTCCAGACACAGCTAAAATTAGAAAAGATATCATCCTTTGCAAAGAATAACATAATTAAGACGTTGGAAGAATTGGTCCTCAAGATCGAGTATGACCCCTCAAATGTGAAAGCAGTTGAGGAGATGCTTAAAAATAAAAATACCGATATAGCCTCTCTGAGGAAACAGTTGAAACTACCACCAATGGAAGATGTACATACAAAGGAGATAGATGAGATAGAAGGGGAAAAGGATGAGATGCTCAAGTTGATCATGGAGCATAATGCATAGTTGAAAGAAATGGAAGCAGAACTGGAAAGGTTATTGAAAGAGAAGGAACAATCAAAGCCTATGGAAGTCATTCCATAGAGCGCAGTTCCACTCATAGGAGTAAGAAAAACATCCACAATGGGAATAACCTCAGCAAAAACTCCCTCAACAACTCCACTAACAACTCTGGAGAAGACAGTAGAACTGGCAAAATCCATGGAAGCGATGAATTTGCAAGAGACAGAGATTAGCAGACTTAGAAAGGAGGTTGAGAACCTTTAGGAACTCAAGTCTTATTACCAAATCAGCTACTCTAAGGAGAAACAAACATCAGACAAGCTCAAATAGGAATTGCAACAGCTTCAAAAGCAATCAGTGGCAGGCAAAACACTTGCCGAGGTCAAAGAAAGTGTCTGGATGGATACCACCAAATCCATAAATGAAATATGGCCTATGATACAAATCATGTTCAAGCATAATGAACTGGTGCAAAGAAGTAGACAGATGATTGAGAAAATAAGAGGAGAATTGGGAGAGATACCTGTAGAAGCCACTGAGATCATTAAATTCCTGAATTAAAAAACCAGAGAAGAGTTAGAGGATTTGAAAATTGAAGATAGGACAAAAACCATCCTCAAGGTGAAGAGGGTCCTGACCAAAAGAGGATTGATGCTAAGGCAAATGATTAATGTTGCAAAACAATATCCACTTCATCCATATCCATAGCATAAAAATATGAATGTAGCACATATTTATCCATACTGAGCTTCAAATCTTTAAAAATTTTAACATTTTCATCCTCAACCTATGTGTTGTGAATATTCTTTGCAAGAACTTGCAATCTATTAACCAACTGAATATTGATAAAATTTTGTTGGCAACTAGGGTTAATAGAAACAATGACATTTTCTTTATGAATACAACCATGAACTTGTAATATAGATTGTCCATATGAAAATAAACTCTTGGTGATGTCTTTATCCTTACACATTGTATGGGACCACTTGTCTAAAAGTAATTTTTCAAGTGCTTCCTCAAAAAGCGACATCTACTCAGAATGGTGAAATGATTTCCACCATATCAGAGCATCACCTTTGAAACCCTAGTTTACAAAATATTTCCATGTCCCTTTCCATAATGACTTGTGAGATTGTATAAATTATTCAATACTAGGGACATCATCTCTTCAAGTAAAAAATAGCATGCTTGGAATAAATCTTCAACAAAAACTAAAGTTAAAAATAACTTAATGGATAAAATCACTGTTTTTTCCTAAAAACCCTGAAAAACTGTTGAATTTAAAATGCTCATAACTTTACTTCCTAGACGCTAATTGTTTTTTTGAAATTGAGTAATTTTCCAAGAGGAATTAAAATACCCAATTTTTTTTTCCAAGTTCATCTCATAAATCTTCATATCTGAACCTGAAGTGCGTCACCCTTTTTTTCTTCCCTAAAACATTTATGCAAAAAGAGAAAAAATTTCTTCCCTTCTTTGGCCAAGGGAAGTTCTCTGATACCAATTGTTAAGTACCTATAATAAATACGTAAATATAATTCAATAAGACCAAGAATAAACCATAAACCATTCACCATAACATGAACACAAGAATATAGAGAAAACGCTTGAGGTACGGTAACACCATATATTGTTCCTTAAGGAAGGAATACACTCCTCAAGCAACACTTTCTTGTTACAATAACAATATTCTTCACTATACTTTATTACATTTCTTACACTTCTTTAAATAACTCCCTCTATCTCCTAGGAACCATCTAGAGAGATTTCTCACATTTATTACATTTAACTACCATAGTGGGCCTAGTCCACCTTACATTGAATGACCACATTCTCATATATTAAATGACTTCCAGTAATAATACATAACCAAATTCTTAGTCGGTACCTCCCTAGGTACTCCATATTACCTCCCTAGGTATACTACATTCTCTAACAAGTAGTGCTTCGATTTCTTTATGCTTTGAAATAATGCATACAACTCTGTATCATATGTAGGATAGTTAACAACAACTTGGTTAAAAGTTTCAGCGTGGTAACATATAGGCTTACGATATTGCAACAATATTGCACCCATGGCGTATCTACTTGCATTTGTCTTAATATTAAAAGGCTGTTGAAGATTCGACAGTGCTAATACTGGTGTGGTACTAATCTTCTCCTTAAAAGTGTTGAAATATTTTTGTTGGTTTCCTTCCCACTGAAAAGTGTTCTTCACACTAGTTAAGGCATGCAAAGGAGCTACTATAAAGGAGAAGTTTGAAATGAACCTCCTCCAATACTGGACTGCATCTAAGAAGCTTCGGACCTCAGTTACACTTTTTGGCTTAGGGAAATTTACAATTACATCAATTTTGGAAGGATCAATTTTTAATTGTCCTCCTCCTACAATATGACCTAAGTATACAAGTGCAGTCTTATCAAATTCACATTTGGACAATTTTACATACAAATTTTCCCTTTGCAAAGTATCCAATACTTGCTTTACATGCCTCACATGTTCATCCCAAGTCCCACTAAAAATAAGAATCATCTAAATACACAATCACAAAGTCATATAGGAAAGGCTTGAATACATCATTCATCACACACATGAAATTTGTCAGAGCATTACAAAGCCCAAACGACATAACTAACCACTCAAACAATCCCTGTTTGGTTTTAAAGGAAGTCTTCCATGCATTCTATTATGTGACCCTAATTTGATGGTATCCATTGCGCAAATCCAACTTAGTGAAATAAACAACATTCTTTAACTGATCAAGTAAATCATCTATATGAGGAAGAGGGTATTGATTTTTCACCGTGATTTTATTTAAAGCCCGTTAATCGACACACATACGCCATGTGCCATCTTTCTTTGGCACCACCATGATTAGAGAAACACAAGGAGATGAACTGAGCATGATGACCCATTGATCCAATAATCCTTATACCTACTTCTTGATATCTGTCATCTCCACAACTAACATCCTGTACATTCCCACATTAGGAAGAGGAGAATCCTGCTGAAGATGTATTTCATGTTGGATTTACCTCTTAGGATGTAATCCATCTGGTTCTTGAAAAATATCATCATACTTAGAAGAAATACCAATTAATTCCTTTTTATGAGAAGGATCACATCCTTGGAAAGCGTCAGATGTCCAGACATCTTTCTCTCTTGCGACCATGAGTACATATCTTTTATTAGTGTTTATGAGTCTTTTCATTTGCCCTGCACTAACAAGTGTTGTGTTTACCCTCATGCTGTGAGCTCTAACAATATATTCCACTCCCCCCTTAGTAAGGTGATATTTGTTCTCATGATGAAAGAATATTGCTTTTCTATCATAAAGATAAGGACTTCCCAACACTATGCCACATATATCAATTGGTACAACATCCAAATCCACTTCATCAATCAACTTTGAAGAAATAAAAAATATGACCCTACATTGTTTGGTGACATTAAGTTTTTTTTGATCACATACCCAACCAATAGGATAAGGCTTCATATGTGGTTTCGTTTCAAGACCTATCTTGTTGACAAGTGCTTAAGATAATAAGTTTACTTGGGAAACCATATCAAATATTGTATCTATCTTAGTGTGTTTATATACAACTCTTATGTGGAATAATTCATTCCTCTTTTGTTCATCATCATGAGATTCATTATTGGAACTTTAACCAGCATGAAGGGAATCTTTACCTTGTACTCCAACTAATGTGATATTTCCTTCATCTCCTGAATCAGAACCAATATCTTGTTGCACTGTAGCAATGATTTTTGTCTTCCTGTTTCCACTGAACTGTTTCAATCTCTTCTCTGGATGTCATTTCCAACTGTGTTCATCATCATGACCGCTTTTCTTTCAATGAGTGCAAGATGCCTTTCCTCCTTCTCTCTTCATTGTGGCGGTCTTCTTGTCTTTCCTTTTAAATTTCTTGAAAGGTTTATGTGCGATATTGGAAGGTTTCTTCATGGGATCTTCTTGAACATGCTTTCCCCTGTTCTCAAGGTGACAAAAACTTTCCCAAGACTAGTGGGGTTAAACAAGAGAAACATATGACGAATATAACTGTGAAGTGCACCAATATACTTCATTAAAGTTTCATAAGAAGCCAAAGGAATGTTTAATGCAACAGATTTCTTCCTAAATTATTCTCTTGAAAATTTGTACAGTTTGACCTTTACTTTGCCTTAAAGTTTTCCATTCCATCATTTCTTTATGTAAATACCCTAATGGATAAAATTGCTTCCTTATTGCTGATTTAAATTCCGACCATGAGGAAAGAAGATTACCACACTTACTTATGTCCTGAATCTTGCTCTCCCACTATACGAGAGTGGTTGCTTCCAACCGAAGAGAAGACAATTGCACTTTAACCTCCTTTTCATCAATATGTTAAACACGGCAATATACTTCATCCTATCAGATCCAATTATCTAGATTTTTAGGATTAGCATCTCCATTAAACATAGGTAAAGTGAATTTTACATCAACCTTTAATAATGGTTTCTTAAAAGAGGTTTTATGGCTAGAATGATGAGAATGATGAGAATGCTTAGAGGAAGAAGAACCAAAACTTGAAGGTGAATATGGAGGCTCAGCAGGATCTCCTCCATCCCCTTGGTTTACTGAAGCATCATCATCATCATTTGCTTCATTTTTCTTCTCTTTCTTCTTCATCCTCTTCTCATAATCTTCATACATTCATTTGACCATTTTTGACATGCGATAAAAGACCATATGAAAGTTTTTCTATTGTTCATCATGGTTGTGTTCTTCTGCCATTTTCTTCCTTCGGGATACACAACCAACTTCTAGATTGAAAGTAATAAGAGTTCCTTCACTTTGTTTATTCTTGGCCCTAGTAAGCATTCACACTCAACAATTCAAGTCAAAGACCACTGCTCTGATACTAACATGATCTGAGATCTTTTCATTGAGTGACTTATAAATAATTTCATTAAATGAGCATAAATTAAAGTACACCATTAAATAAGGAAAACTCAATAATGAAGAGACATAAGAATCAAATATGAACACAAAAACTTGATAACAGAGTTCATCCTTGGTGGATTACATCTCCGGGTCCTACTCTCAAATGGGTAGGTTTTTTCATCATCTCAACAAAAGAAATTGGCAAAATACATACGTATACCTCATTCTGAAATCAAGCTACATGAATAATGATCAAATCAGAAAACAGACAACACCATTGAATTCATGGCATCAAATTACACAAAAATGACTGTCTCCATGCCTCGATCTGACTCTGGCACTCCCAGGTTCAAGAAGAAATTCGTCTTGGTTTTGGTTCCCTTCTGCAACTTGCAATTAATGACTATACTGCCTCAAAATGGATGCCCACACCATACGACACGTGTGCCTCCTCCTCTCTGGATCGGTGGACTCAACACTTAAGTAAAATTCGCAGAGTTCATTACAAATCATGGGTCATTGGCCCGTTGGTTTGGGTGTGAATGTTAAGGCTTAATGTGTGGAGGAGGTCTTGGGGTCAAACTCGCGAGCCTCCCCCTTTTGGATATATAGTTGAAACAATATATATATATATATATATATATATA
>JZKD02S1833671.1:789990-810961 GCA_000966675.3 Picea glauca | reverse complement strand
AATCTTGTCTCTTACATCTATCTAGTAAATCATGACACTTGGAAAGTCTTTGTCTTGCACAATAATTAAATTTATAAAATTCAAATTTTCCTACAAATCCTAATTTTGAATTTTCCAATTAAGGAAATTTATTAACATGCCAAATACTTTATTTAAGGGGGTATTACATACTCTCCCCCTTGGACATAATACCATCCTCAATGTTAAATGATTATTATGTTTCATTCATCCTTGGAATAAAGTTGGATATGTATTCCTCATGACATACTCCAACTACCAAGTAGCCTATTCAAGATTGAAGTGCTTCCAATGCACTTTTACTTGAACGATGACCTGGTTCCACAACACTGTTTCTTTCTTGTCCAAAATGTGCAAGAGTTCCACCTAGAACTCTCCTTCTAGTTCCACCTGTAACAAGTTCCAATCAATTACATGAGTAGGGTCATGAACATATTGTTTTAACAACGAAATATGAAAAACATTATGAATTTTTAAATTTTTCGATAGTTCTAGTTGATATGCTATTGGTCCAATGCATGCTAGCACTTCAAAAGGTCCACAAAACCTTGATACTATTTTTCAGAACTTTCCAAGTTTCAACGAACTCTTTCTTGCCTTCACCCAGAGATAAAGATGATCTCCAATATTAAATTATTTATGTATCCAGTTCTGATCTGCGTAGCTCTTTTGTCGGTCCCGTTCCACCTTTAAATTTTGTTCAGACTTTTTAACCATTGATTCCATTTCTTGTAACATATCTGGTCCAAACATGATCGTGTCTATTGGATAATACCAACTAATAAGAGTAGTACATTTCCTTCCATAAAAGATTTTGAATGGACTCATTTTGGATGAAGATTGATAACCGTTATTGTATGCGAACTATACTAAAGGTAAGTAGTCTTCCCATTTTGTTGGTTTATCCATTACGTACATTCAGAGCATGTCTTCAATAATTTGGTTAGTACATTCGGTTTGGCTATTTGTTTTCGGATGGTAACTAGTACTAAAGTTCAAGTGTGTTTCAAGACCCGCAAATAATTCTTTCAAGAAATTTGAGGTAAAATTAACATCCCTGTCAAAAATTACGTTCTTTGGTATTCCATGTAATCTAAAAATATCTTTCATAATTTTTTTTTCAATATGAACAACTTTGTAAGTAGACTTTACAGGTATAAAATGTGCGGATTTACTTAACTTATCCACTACTATCATAATTGAGTCATGTTGTTTTTGAGATTTTGGAAAACCTGTGATAAAACCCATTGATATTACCTCCCATTTCCATTCCAATATAGGGAAATGATGCAATAAACCTGCAGGATGTTGATGTTCCTCCTTCACCTGTTGACATTCTAAAATTTTCACCAAGTAATCACCTGTATCCGTTTTCATATTAGGCCAATAAAATTGTTTTCTTAGTGCTTCAATCATTTTTTAATATCCAGGATGGCCTCAATAAGGATTTTTATGGATTTCATTAAAGATGAAAAATTTTAAATCGATTGAATTAGGTATATATATATATAATGTTCTTAAATTTCATAATTCCTTCTTGGTCGATCCTTAAATCTGTCCTATTTATTTATTCTTCATCTGTCATCATTTTTTTCCTTTACTTTTACATATTCCTCATCTCTTGTACCTGCAGATTTGATTTTGTCACCAAGATTATTATCCGCTTTACTCACAATTATTTCATAAATGCCACTTGCTCTTCTGCTAAGTGTGTCTGCAAATTTATTTTCCTTGTCTTTAATATGTTTGATTTCAAATTCAAATTCACTTAAAAATTCCAGCCAACTTGCTTATCGTTTATTTAATCCTTGTTGAGTTAACAAGTACTTTACACCATTGTTATCAATTGGAATTAGGAACTTCATTCCTATTAAATAATTATGCCATATTTTTAACACATGAATAAGATAAGCTAATTCTAATTCATGTGTCACATAGTTGTGTTCATGATCCTTTAATTTTCATGATTCATAAGAAATCACATGCCCTTCTTGTGATAAGAGTCTACCTAACCCTTCCTTACTGGAATCTATACAAACAATGAAAAATTTATAAGGGTCGACGACCTTAAGGATTGGTGCAGTAGTTAACAGTTCCTTTAATTGATCAAAACTTTCCCGACACTTTTGTGACCATATGAATTTTATTCCTTTTTTTTCCAGTAAATATGTAATAGGAAAAACAATTTTTGAAAAATTATCAATGAACCTTCTATAATATCCTGTTATGCCCATAAACGATCGTATCTCCGCCACATTCATGGGTCTAGGCCATTCTAGAATTGCCTTTATGTTTTCGGGGTCCAATACTATTCCATCCTCTAAAAGAATATGTCCCAAGTATATTAGATTTTTCGGGTAAAATTCACATTTTCTGAATTTAGCATAAAGTTGATGTTCTCATAACGTTTGTATCACTATTCGTAGATTCTCTTCATGTTATTTTTCCATATTTGAATAAATTCGAATTTTGTCAATAAAAATCAAAACAAACTTAACTAGATACTGGCTGAATATATTGTTCATTAGACACATAAAAGTGGCTGGTGTGTTTGTGAGTCCTAAAGGGATTACCACAAATTCATAATGTCCATATCCTGTTTGAAAAGTTGTTTTACTAATGTCTTCATCTTCAATTATGATTTGTTGATAACCAGATCTTAAGTTGATCTTAGAAAATATTTTTTCTCTTCTCACTTGATCAAATAGATCATTAATTCTTGCGAAAGAGTAATTATTATTTATTGTCATTTTATTTAACTATTGATAATCAATACATAGTCAGAATGTTCCATCCTTTTTCTTGACAAATAACACTAGTGCTCCCCAAGGTGATACACTGGGTCTCATATATCCTTTCTCTAATAATACTTGTATTTGTATTTTCATCTATGTTAACTCAGGAATACTCATTCCGTATGGTGCTTTCGATATAGGGGAAAATCCTGGTATTAAATCAATAAAAAATTATATTTCTCTTCTGGGAGATAATTTTGGTATTTGATTAGCGAAGACATCTTTAGAATTGATTAAAACCTCATATTCCTCTAATTTTTGTTTCTCATATTCATGTTGTATATTCATTACTTGAATTTCATACAATTGACACCCTTTTCTTATACATTTCTTAAGCTGCATGGATGATAACTGTCTTATTGAGACCGATTTTCTTAGCCCCTGAACTGTTCTCTTTACCTTGTTCTAGTGTTGATAAAAAAATGTTTTTTCGTAACAATTTAGTAGAACCTTGTGTGATTCCAACCAATCCATACCAATAATAATGTCATATGATCCTAAGGGTAACACATTTAAGTTAACCAAAGTATTTTGATGATTCATTCCTATGTCACAATTAGAAATATATTTTGACACCTTCCTTTTTGTACTAGTGGCCAATTGTACTAACCGAGACCTATTGTGTTTTACCTGTTTCATCTTATAGTTCTTTACTAAAAATGTGGTTATGTAACTTAAAATTTCCCCCGGTTCTATTATGATAGAGACTTGTTTGTTTTGTATCTTACCTTCAATTTCTACTACTGTGGATTGATGATCAAATTGTCTTCATTCCAAGGAAGCATTGATTCTGTGTATGTATTTTCCCATATCTCCAACTGTGGTAGATTCTTGTAGATTGTGAACAATAGCCCTACTTGTTGGATTTAAACGTGGACAGTTTTTTCGCAAATGTGGTTCTCCACACTCCCAACATTTCAATGGTTCTCTAGGTCTTCCTACAATCTTCTTAAATCACGAATTAACCGGTTTGTTCCCTCCTTGAACTTGTTGCATGCTAGATGGATGATCATTTCTTTGAAATCCTTTTGCCATATTCCGGTAAGGAGATGGTTTGAACCTTTTCTTTTGTTGGTTTAGTTTATCCTTCCTTCTGTCCTTCCATGACTTAGGAGTTTCAAATCTCTGTTTATATTGTTCACAATACATTCTATCCTTTCATAACACTTCATTCAATGATTTAGGATTGTCAAATTCAATTCTGTCTTTATAAGATTGCGGTAGACATCTTAGGAATATATGAATTTTGATTTCATCCTCTTTTATATAAGGTACAAATATTACTAGATCTATAAAATTATTAATTAGATCATCCATTAACATTTGTCCTAGCCTCAATTCATAAAATTCCTTGGTCTTTCTTTCATAATAACTTTTCGACAGGTACTGTTTCTTAAAATACTTCTTAAACTCTGACAACTCCATTCTTTCTCCTTTAATCCTTTTGTTAATTTCAGATATTGCCACGAGATGCTAGCCTTCCCTTTTAAGTTATAAATGCCCATTCTAACTTTCATATTACTTGAATAATTATAAATCTGAAAGTATTTTTTGATGTCTAGTAACCAAGCTTCAACTTCTTCACTTGTTTTTGACTATCCATCAAATGTAGATGGTTTTATCTTTTTGAATTCACCTTCCAGGTGGTACAACTGTTTTATTTTCTTGGAAGATGTTGTTTCTAATTCTTCTCCTGGATGAGTGTTTCTTGAGGATTTATCATTTGAATTAGATTCTCTGTTTGATTTTTCTGATGATTGGTTGCTAGTTTATTTGTTTACTTTTGATTTCTTTGATTTACATTTCTCAGCCGTATTTTGAAATAATATCTCATTCAACTCTTGTTTCTCTTCATGTTTCTTCTTAATCTTCTAATTTTCTTCCTTAAAAGTCTTAAGCTCCACTACGAGGTTCCTCATAGTTTCCAACACTTGAGAGGTTGAATTGTTCTCACTTCTCTGTTCAGGGTTTCGCTGGTTGATATTTCCTTCATGGTTAATTTATTCTTCGTTCTATGTCGACATAATGCAGGGTTGAATATTATCCTGTCACTTACAAGGAAATATTTATCCAGGTCAAAAATGAAGCATATATAATTCTGTTTAGAATTTTTGGTTCCGCCCATAAGGTCTAGTGTTGTCAACCTATGCTCTGATACCATATGTAATATACCTACCACAACTACCAACAAAAAATACTACTTACAAACAAAGGAGGAAAATGTTCATTTAACATTAAGAGCCTATCACCACCATTACAACTTTATTTATGTCTCCAGGTCCTCACAATTTTATCTACAATTGTCAATAGATTTGAATTCTTATGATGTAAGCTACCAATGAAAGGTCCTTTCCTCTGTCTCAAGGTTACCAGCCTTAAATTCTAGGCATGCATGTAATAATATCCATATGTAATATTATTGATATGTAATATTATTCATATGTGATAATACACATTATACTAAGATTGTTGACATATACCATGATAACATATCTTAAGACCCAAGGTTAAAACAAACTCAAAATGATCCTAGAGCGTTTAAATCTTTATCCCTTAAGGTTTACTTACCCCGAGTATTAAATTTTAAAGTAAAACTAAGCTTTATGGTTGATATGAGACGTCTCCTCCATGGGTTGGATGCATTGGTTATGTAATTAAGGGTTCACTGTATAGGGCACATCAATACCAAGCTTCCAGTCTTATGATGATCCATATTTATGAGAAGAATGAAATGAATAACATATTGAATACACTAATATAGAGATATGGATAAAAACAACACATATCCAGTAAACAATAACTTCTATTGAATAAAGTAAATTAGTTAAAACTGTAAAAATTTAGAACTGGAAACAACTTGCTTGAATGGTGGTAGCTATCTATGAGAAGAGATGTGGATTCTATGCACATTCATTTGAGAAGAATGATTACAATGAGGCTCTAGAGGCCTTTTTAACATTACTCATGAATTCCAAAAAACTAGACATCCAAAAACCTAACCCTAGGAGATGAAACACCAAACGTTATGTTGGCACCGATGGGTAAGTTGGTACCTCAACTTCCCGGGGTCGTAACTTTTTCATACGACCTCCATTTTAGGCATGTGATAGCCCATTGGAAAGGTATTTTTGAGAAATACACATTATGCCATCAAACTCATATTCTATTTATAGTTTGACTGTGGAAAGAAAAAAAAACATTGTTTAGGGCCCTAAAACGACCCTAGAAGTACAAAAAGATGTATTGACATGAAAAATTCCAAAATAAGCTAGTTAGAATAGGTGGAAAACCACCAATATCCATCTGGATGTTGTGTAGGGCTTCAGGATAGCCCTGGAAGTGCAAAACCCACAATTACAAAGAAATGTCATCAATACAGAGAAATGTGTTGAACTAAAAACTGTCAAGAGTAGCCAATTGGAATAGGTGGGTGGGCACCAATATCCACCTAGACCAATCCTCCCCCCTTAGGAAGAAATGGTATCCATTGGATTGAATTCCCCCATCAGGTGAGGAAATTTCTGCTGAATTTGGCCCCGTGTGAGCCACTTGCCTTGGTGCAAGAGCTGCTCTACCTTGACAACCTGATAAAGTTGGATCCTTTGCTGGCAAGTACCCTTGACCTGTGTGTCCACTATATAATAAGTGGATGTCAGTTCCAGGCATTCATGGTTGATATCTGTTGGTGTCAACTATTCTGCGATCTCTGAGGTGTCCAATAATGGTGGAAAATATGGTCAGAGGAGGTCCACATTGAACACTCGGTGCAAGACAAGGAAGGGGGGAGGGTTGATCTCAAAATATTTGTCACCCACAACCTTGGTGATAGTGTAAGTCCCATAGAGAAGTGGACAAAAATTACGATGGGGCCCTGTAAGGTGCTATTTCTGAAAATGTAACTAGACCTTATCTCCCACCTGAAACTTGTGCAGTACCCGGTCTTGATCACGACATTGCTTGTATTTAGCATTGAAGTTTTACAAAATATCATGGACCTGTTGGAAAATGTGTTGAGTACGCTATATGAATCTGGTAGCTTTGTCGGCCTCAGACTAAGCATGGAAAGATTCTTTCTGTGTGGTTGCAAGAGGTAGTGCAACATCAATGGGACCTAAGGGTTGGAGTCTCAGCCCCACCTGAAATGGGCTATGGATGGTGGAGCTATGGAGAGCCATGTTTTAGATGTGGTGAACATAGGGAAGACTTTTATCCCATGTACATGGATTCTTACAGTGATACATGTGCGAGATGTGAATAATCATTTGTTTGATGGCCTATGTTTGGCCATCGGTTTGGGGGTGGAAGGCAGTGGATTTATGGAGCTTGGTTCCCAATAGTGACTAGAGAATCTACCAAAATCTGTTGAGGAACCCACTGTCCCAATCTGAGATGATGGTCTGTGGTATCCCAAAATGGACCCACCCTCATTCAAAGAAGATCTTGGCATTATCTGTTGCTATGATGCTCTTCTTGTAGGATGTGAGAATGGTCATCTTTGAAAACTGATCAACCACCAAAAAAACACAATCATTGCCTTCCTTGGTGGATGGAAGGTCAGACATGTAATCCATAGAGATGGATTCCCAAGGCCTCGCAGGATTAGGAAGAGGGGTGTATAATCCTTGCTTCTTGATGGTTGTCTTGGCAATGGCATAATAATTGTAAGATATAATATGCTCGGTGATGTCATGTCAATGTTTTGGCCAATAAAAATGTTTCTATAGAATGGCCACAACTTTCTCCATGCCAAAATGTCCTACCATCCGACAATAGTGAGCCTCCCAAATTAGCTTTGCATGCTTGCTTGTAGGAACACAGAGGTGGCCTATATGGAATAATAGTCCATCCTGAATGTGAAAATCAATGACATTTGTTCCTATACCCAAGATATGATAGGTGGTGGAGAAGTCAATATCTCACTGATAAAGTTGGGGCCACTCAGATGCCTCATGCCCACAAGAATGGAGCACGGTGGTGAGTGCAACAACGAGAGGTCGACTGAGGCAGTCAATGATAATATTTGTGATCCATGTCTTATACTTGATGTTGATATGGAACTGTCGCATGTATGTGGACCACTTTTGATGTTGGTCGTTATGCAACTTCCCATGTTTCTGTATGAACTACAGAGGCTTGTGATCAGTGTGGATAATTATGTCTTTTCCCAGAATGTAATGTTTCCATTGACGATAGGCTTTCACAATGGAATACATTTCCTTGTCATAGGTGGGTTATTTTCAAACGATATCTGAGAGTGTCTCCTTATGGTATGCTACTAGATGATCGTGTTGAGTGAGAACTATGCCTATATCATAGTTGGATGCATCGGTATCAATATCAAATGGTTGTTGTAGATCGTGTAAGGAGAGTACTGGAGCTGAGCACAAACGATGCTTCAGATCATCAAATTCTCATTGTTATGCCTTCCCCCATGCGAACTTTTCCTTTCCACTGCCCTTGGTCACTTGGCTGAGGGCCCATACAATATGGGAGAATCCCAACATGAACCATCGATAGAACTTGGCAATTCCAAAGAAGCTCCAAAGCTCAGTTAGTGTGGTCTAGGCTGACGATTCATGGATGACTTGGATATTAGATAAATCCACATATACCCCATGCTCATCAACAATGTAGCCTAAGTATTGGACCCTGTTCATACCAAAGGATAATTTTTCCAAGTTTTCATATAGCTTGTGTTGCCGCAGAGTGATCAAAACCCGTTGAATATGTTGCATGTGCTCCTCCCAAGTTCTGTTGAAGATGAGGATTTCATCTAGATAAAGCACCACAAAAGAGTTGGTGAAGGGTCTCAATACATCATCCATCAACCTCATGAAAGTCGTTGGTTCATTTGTTAAGACAAAGGGCATGACCAACCATTCGAAGAGACCTTCTTTAGATTTGAAAGTTGTCTTCCATACATTAGTCAGTTCGATGGGAACCTAGCGATATTTAGACTTTAGGTCAATCTTGCTGAAGAACTTTATCCCCTTGAGTTGGGAAATAAGGTCATCAATTCCGAGAATTTGGTACTGGTTCGTGAATGTGAATTTCTTTAATGTTTTGTAATCAATGCAGAGCCACTAGGTCCTGTCTTTCTTTTGCACCAGTACAATTAGGCTCCCGTAAGGGGAGGAGATGGGTCGGATGTGCCCCTTTTGAAGGAGCTCCTAGATCTAATGCTTGATTTCATCATTTTCCATCAACGAGTGATGATATACTAGTCCATTACGTAGAGGTGCACCGAGGCTTAGATCAATTGGATGGTTTACTTGGCAGTGCGTCGGTACTCTAGTGGGTGAGGAGAAGATGTATATGTACTCTTCCACGACCCCTTCCACTTACTTCTGCTGCAAATAAGGTCTCTTTGGAGAGGTCATAGATGCAACGATGACCTCCTGCTTACTATGAGAATGTATCACAAAGAATACAAACTTCCTGGTCTATGAAATGACCTTACTTCATTTCTTAGAAGAGTTTAAAGAAATAGCGGTAGGCGACACTGCCTCTGGTATTCTGTACAATTTTCTACCCAAAGTAATAATAACACTACAGGGTATAGAATCATACACAACATGTCACTTNCCCTCCTTGAACTTGTTGCATGCTAGATGGATGATCATTTCTTTGAAATCCTTTTGCCATATTCCGGTAAGGAGATGGTTTGAACCTTTTCTTTTGTTGGTTTAGTTTATCCTTCCTTCTGTCCTTCCATGACTTAGGAGTTTCAAATCTCTGTTTATATTGTTCACAATACATTCTATCCTTTCATAACACTTCATTCAATGATTTAGGATTGTCAAATTCAATTCTGTCTTTATAAGATTGCGGTAGACATCTTAGGAATATATGAATTTTGATTTCATCCTCTTTTATATAAGGTACAAATATTACTAGATCTATAAAATTATTAATTAGATCATCCATTAACATTTGTCCTAGCCTCAATTCATAAAATTCCTTGGTCTTTCTTTCATAATAACTTTTCGACAGGTACTGTTTCTTAAAATACTTCTTAAACTCTGACAACTCCATTCTTTCTCCTTTAATCCTTTTGTTAATTTCAGATATTGCCACGAGATGCTAGCCTTCCCTTTTAAGTTATAAATGCCCATTCTAACTTTCATATTACTTGAATAATTATAAATCTGAAAGTATTTTTTGATGTCTAGTAACCAAGCTTCAACTTCTTCACTTGTTTTTGACTATCCATCAAATGTAGATGGTTTTATCTTTTTGAATTCACCTTCCAGGTGGTACAACTGTTTTATTTTCTTGGAAGATGTTGTTTCTAATTCTTCTCCTGGATGAGTGTTTCTTGAGGATTTATCATTTGAATTAGATTCTCTGTTTGATTTTTCTGATGATTGGTTGCTAGTTTATTTGTTTACTTTTGATTTCTTTGATTTACATTTCTCAGCCGTATTTTGAAATAATATCTCATTCAACTCTTGTTTCTCTTCATGTTTCTTCTTAATCTTCTAATTTTCTTCCTTAAAAGTCTTAAGCTCCACTACGAGGTTCCTCATAGTTTCCAACACTTGAGAGGTTGAATTGTTCTCACTTCTCTGTTCAGGGTTTCGCTGGTTGATATTTCCTTCATGGTTAATTTATTCTTCGTTCTATGTCGACATAATGCAGGGTTGAATATTATCCTGTCACTTACAAGGAAATATTTATCCAGGTCAAAAATGAAGCATATATAATTCTGTTTAGAATTTTTGGTTCCGCCCATAAGGTCTAGTGTTGTCAACCTATGCTCTGATACCATATGTAATATACCTACCACAACTACCAACAAAAAATACTACTTACAAACAAAGGAGGAAAATGTTCATTTAACATTAAGAGCCTATCACCACCATTACAACTTTATTTATGTCTCCAGGTCCTCACAATTTTATCTACAATTGTCAATAGATTTGAATTCTTATGATGTAAGCTACCAATGAAAGGTCCTTTCCTCTGTCTCAAGGTTACCAGCCTTAAATTCTAGGCATGCATGTAATAATATCCATATGTAATATTATTGATATGTAATATTATTCATATGTGATAATACACATTATACTAAGATTGTTGACATATACCATGATAACATATCTTAAGACCCAAGGTTAAAACAAACTCAAAATGATCCTAGAGCGTTTAAATCTTTATCCCTTAAGGTTTACTTACCCCGAGTATTAAATTTTAAAGTAAAACTAAGCTTTATGGTTGATATGAGACGTCTCCTCCATGGGTTGGATGCATTGGTTATGTAATTAAGGGTTCACTGTATAGGGCACATCAATACCAAGCTTCCAGTCTTATGATGATCCATATTTATGAGAAGAATGAAATGAATAACATATTGAATACACTAATATAGAGATATGGATAAAAACAACACATATCCAGTAAACAATAACTTCTATTGAATAAAGTAAATTAGTTAAAACTGTAAAAATTTAGAACTGGAAACAACTTGCTTGAATGGTGGTAGCTATCTATGAGAAGAGATGTGGATTCTATGCACATTCATTTGAGAAGAATGATTACAATGAGGCTCTAGAGGCCTTTTTAACATTACTCATGAATTCCAAAAAACTAGACATCCAAAAACCTAACCCTAGGAGATGAAACACCAAACGTTATGTTGGCACCGATGGGTAAGTTGGTACCTCAACTTCCCGGGGTCGTAACTTTTTCATACGACCTCCATTTTAGGCATGTGATAGCCCATTGGAAAGGTATTTTTGAGAAATACACATTATGCCATCAAACTCATATTCTATTTATAGTTTGACTGTGGAAAGAAAAAAAAACATTGTTTAGGGCCCTAAAACGACCCTAGAAGTACAAAAAGATGTATTGACATGAAAAATTCCAAAATAAGCTAGTTAGAATAGGTGGAAAACCACCAATATCCATCTGGATGTTGTGTAGGGCTTCAGGATAGCCCTGGAAGTGCAAAACCCACAATTACAAAGAAATGTCATCAATACAGAGAAATGTGTTGAACTAAAAACTGTCAAGAGTAGCCAATTGGAATAGGTGGGTGGGCACCAATATCCACCTAGACCAATCCTCCCCCCTTAGGAAGAAATGGTATCCATTGGATTGAATTCCCCCATCAGGTGAGGAAATTTCTGCTGAATTTGGCCCCGTGTGAGCCACTTGCCTTGGTGCAAGAGCTGCTCTACCTTGACAACCTGATAAAGTTGGATCCTTTGCTGGCAAGTACCCTTGACCTGTGTGTCCACTATATAATAAGTGGATGTCAGTTCCAGGCATTCATGGTTGATATCTGTTGGTGTCAACTATTCTGCGATCTCTGAGGTGTCCAATAATGGTGGAAAATATGGTCAGAGGAGGTCCACATTGAACACTCGGTGCAAGACAAGGAAGGGGGGAGGGTTGATCTCAAAATATTTGTCACCCACAACCTTGGTGATAGTGTAAGTCCCATAGAGAAGTTGACAAAAATTATGATGGGGCCCTGTAAGGTGCTATTTCTGAAAATGTAACTAGACCTTATCTCCCACCTGAAACTTGTGCAGTACCCAGTGTTGATCATGACACTGCTTGTATTTAGCATTGAAGTTTTACAAAATATCATGGATCTGTTGGAAAATGTGTTGAGTACGCTATATGAATCTGGTAGCTTTGTCGGCCTCAGACTAAGCATAGAAAAATTCTTTCTGTGTGGTTGCAAGAGGTAGTGCAACATCAATGGGACCTAAGGGTTGGAGTCTCAGCCCCACCTAAAATGGGATATGGATGGTGGATCTATGGAGAGACATGTTTTAGATGTGGTGAACATAGGGAAGACTTTTATCCCATGTACATGGATTCTTACAGTGATGCATGTGCAAGATGTCAAGAATCATTTGTTTGATGGCCTATGTTTGGCCATCGGTTTGGGGGTGGAAGGCAGTGGATTTATGGAGCTTGGTTCCCAATAGTGACTAGAGACTCTACCAAAATCTGTTGAGGAACCCATTGTCCCAATCTGAAATGATGGTCTGTGGTATCCCAAAATGGACCCATCCTCATTCAAAGAAGATCTTGGCGGTATCTGTCACTGTGATGCTCTTCTTGTAGGCTGTGAGAATGGTCATCTTCGAAAACTGATCAACTACCAAAAAAACAAAATCATTGCCTTCCTTGGTGGATGGAAGGTCAGACATGTAATCCATAGAGATGGATTCCCAAGGCCTCGCAGGATTAGGAAGAGGGGTGTATAAGCCTTGCTTATTGATGGTTGGCTTGGCAATGGCATAAGAATTGTAAGATATAATATGCTTGCTGATGTCATGTCAATGTTTTGGCCAATAAAAATGTTTCTGTAGAATGGCCACAACTTTCTCCATGCCAAAATGTTCTGCCATCCGGCAGTAGTGAGCCTCCCAAATCATCTTTGCATGCTTTCTTGTAGGAACAAAGAGGTGGCCTATATGGAATAATAGTCCATCCTGAATGTGAAAATCAATGACATTTGTTCCTATACCCAAGAGATGATAGGTGGTGGAGAAGTCAATATCTCACTGATAAAGTTGGGGCCACTCAGATGCCTCATGCCCACAAGAATGGAGCACGGTGGTGAGTGCAACAACGAGAGGTCGACTGAGGCAGTCAATGATAATATTTGTGATCCATGTCTTATACTTGATGTTGATATGGAACTGTCGCATGTATGTGGACCACTTTTGATGTTGGTCGTTATGCAACTTCCCATGTTTCTGTATGAACTACAGAGGCTTGTGATCAGTGTGGATAATTATGTCTTTTCCCAGAATGTAATGTTTCCATTGACGATAGGCTTTCACAATGGAATACATTTCCTTGTCATAGGTGGGTTATTTTCAAACGATATCTGAGAGTGTCTCCTTATGGTATGCTACTAGATGATCGTGTTGAGTGAGAACTATGCCTATATCATAGTTGGATGCATCGGTATCAATATCAAATGGTTGTTGTAGATCGTGTAAGGAGAGTACTGGAGCTGAGCACAAACGATGCTTCAGATCATCAAATTCTCATTGTTATGCCTTCCCCCATGCGAACTTTTCCTTTCCACTGCCCTTGGTCACTTGGCTGAGGGCCCATACAATATGGGAGAATCCCAACATGAACCATCGATAGAACTTGGCAATTCCAAAGAAGCTCCAAAGCTCAGTTAGTGTGGTCTAGGCTGACGATTCATGGATGACTTGGATATTAGATAAATCCACATATACCCCATGCTCATCAACAATGTAGCCTAAGTATTGGACCCTGTTCATACCAAAGGATAATTTTTCCAAGTTTTCATATAGCTTGTGTTGCCGCAGAGTGATCAAAACCCGTTGAATATGTTGCATGTGCTCCTCCCAAGTTCTGTTGAAGATGAGGATTTCATCTAGATAAAGCACCACAAAAGAGTTGGTGAAGGGTCTCAATACATCATCCATCAACCTCATGAAAGTCGTTGGTTCATTTGTTAAGACAAAGGGCATGACCAACCATTCGAAGAGACCTTCTTTAGATTTGAAAGTTGTCTTCCATACATTAGTCAGTTCGATGGGAACCTAGCGATATTTAGACTTTAGGTCAATCTTGCTGAAGAACTTTATCCCCTTGAGTTGGGAAATAAGGTCATCAATTCCGAGAATTTGGTACTGGTTCGTGAATGTGAATTTCTTTAATGTTTTGTAATCAATGCAGAGCCACTAGGTCCTGTCTTTCTTTTGCACCAGTACAATTAGGCTCCCGTAAGGGGAGGAGATGGGTCGGATGTGCCCCTTTTGAAGGAGCTCCTAGATCTAATGCTTGATTTCATCATTTTCCATCAACGAGTGATGATATACTAGTCCATTACGTAGAGGTGCACCGAGGCTTAGATCAATTGGATGGTTTACTTGGCAGTGCGTCGGTACTCTAGTGGGTGAGGAGAAGATGTATATGTACTCTTCCACGACCCCTTCCACTTACTTCTGCTGCAAATAAGGTCTCTTTGGAGAGGTCATAGATGCAACGATGACCTCCTGCTTACTATGAGAATGTATCACAAAGAATACAAACTTCCTGGTCTATGAAATGACCTTACTTCATTTCTTAGAAGAGTTTAAAGAAATAGCGGTAGGCGACACTGCCTCTGGTATTCTGTACAATTTTCTACCCAAAGTAATAATAACACTACAGGGTATAGAATCATACACAACATGTCACTTTCACAAATATGGATGGCCTAAAATAACATCACAAACTTCAAGGGGAGAAATATCACACAATACCTCATATTTGAAGGGCTTGATGTTGTAGGGAAGACGACATTGTTGGCTGACATGGAGATATTTTCCTTGGCAAAGCTAGCTGATGGTGTAGGGATACAAATTTGGTGTCATCGACAAGTCTGACCACTTCACGAACTATGCTGAGATCAGGTTCTTCTAAATGTCGCTATCGATAATGAAATGAAGAAGAGCCCCTTTTATCCACATCTATGAGTGAAAGAGGCGTTCCTCGTCCTCTGGTTCTTTTGGGTCACTTGGTTGAAATTTGGTGGTAGCAACAGTGGAACTGGGTTCAGAAATGATAATCCTCTTCCCTCCTAGATTTGATTCAGAGTCAGAATCTACCTCTGACTCAAAAGATTTCAGCTCGACCACCACTGACTGCTTGGAGCGACATTCTTTGGTGTTGTGCCAAGGGATTTTATGGTATTCAAACCACTTTCCTATTTCCTTCTTCGAATTATCATTACCCTTCATGGGTTGCAGATTTGATTTGTTCTTCTAAGGGTGGCCATATTTTCTTTGTCCCTTGTTTTGTGGGTTGGGGCCACCTTTTCCCTGCTTCATATGTGAGGAGTTTGTAGATCCAAACTCTCTCCTCTTCTACTTAAATTTCTACTCAATCTTGATAGAATATCTATAAGCCACACCTAATGGTGAGATGTATGGAAAATCCATTTCTATTTGAATGTATCTATGTAGAAAACCGTGGTATTTGAGCACCAGATGTCATTCAAAGTCTTTGATACCTAATTTTGTGCGCAAGGTATGGAAAATATTGGTGAAATCTGGTACGGTCTGGTCCCTTCCCTGACGCAGCATGGTCCATCTTGTGTACTGGTCCTCGTAGCTTCCAACAAGGTAGTATTGTTCTTTAATGAAATCCATGAAGGATAACCATGTGGGAGTGACCACAAATACTTCAGATTCTTTTATGGCCCTTTTCTGATAGTAAGTGTCCCACTAATCCTTAACATGGGGGATGACCTTGAGGAGTGAAAAAGTAATCTTTTGCCTATCGAAAAAATTGTTGACCAAAAAATACCCTTCGAGTAGATTCAACCATTTATATACAACATATTCATCTATCGGTCCTTCAAATAATTTGATATTAAAATTTTCTTCTACCTTGAATGGGGTTGCGTGGCCGCTTGATGAAGATGTGTCTCTTGTGGGAAGCCACTAAAGGATCTCTGCAAATTTGTCCATCATTTCGTTCCTTTGTCACACAAGGGCTTTCTCAAGCAATGATTTAAAAAGATATCATGCTGCATAAAATTTCTTCTCATCCCCCATGATTTGTTGTTGGGCTCGGAGAGAACGATATTGCAAAGTCTCGACTGGTTCGAGTCCCAGCTTCTTGTACCCAGATCTTGTTGGGGACATGCACAAAGAAAAGAAAATGAAGAGCAAACTGCTCTGATACCACTGATCCAGATTTATGAGTGGAACAAAATAAATAACATATTGAATACAATAATACTGAGATACAGAGAACAACAACATATATCCAGTGAACAATAAATTCTATTGAATAAATAAAATAGGCTGAAAATGTAAAACTGCAGAATTGAAAACAACTTGCTCGAATGGTGGTAGTTATCTCTGAGAAGATATGTGGTTTCTACACACAATCGTCTAAGAGGAATCATTACAATGAGGCTCCAGAGGCTTTTTTAACATTACTCATGAATTCCAAAACCCTATACAACAAAACCCAACCCTAGGAGATAAAATGCCAAAAGTTATGTGGGCCTTGATGGGTAAGTTGATACCTCAACTTCCTAGGGTCATAACTTTTGCATACGACCTACGTTTTAGGCGTGTGATAGCCTGTTGGAAATATATTTACGAGAAATACACATTATGCTGTCAAAATATGACTCTATCTAGAATTTGATTTTGGATAGAAAAAAACATTGTTTAGGGCCCCAAAACGATGGTAGAAGTACATAAAGATGTACTAACATGAAAAAATCCCAAATAAGAGAGTTGGAATAGGTGGACGACCACCAATATCAACCAAGATGTTGTGTATGGATTCAGGATAGCCCTAGGAGTGCAGAACCCACAATTACAAAGAAATGTCATCATTACAGAGAAACATGCCCGACTAAAAACTGTCAAGAGGAGCCAGTCTGAATAGGTGGGTGGCCACCAATATCCTCCTAGATCATATGAGTACTCTTCCCATTAATATACCTACTATATATCACGTGCTATAGCCCCTTCCCCTTATACATGCAACATATACCACCTGGATGGTACTTTTATCCATTAAACCTATAACCATCCATTGAGCGTTGAGTTTTGTTTTGGTCCTAGTGAGATATTTTTCCACTTTCATTTCATTCTGTGTTTTGGATAAGCCTTGGCCCTCCCTTGTTTAGTTTTGGTGAGATAAGGAGCATGAAACCATTCTCAGACTGAGTGTCTATCACCTACTTGGTCACTGTTTTCACTTTATAATCACTCACTCCTCTCTCAGATCTTTGTAAGGTGTCTTCCTATGTTCTGGTTAAGAAATCGAGAGTTCCCTTGTGACTGTTGCTATTCGCATCCATGGTGAAGTTTAAAACTGGGCACATTTTTGCACGTCTGGATATAGTTCACACATCCGGGTCTTCTCACGAGGTAAGGATAACAACTCCACTCTAGTTCTTGAGGATGACGATTGTCACTGTAATGGTTTTTTATTTAAATTCACTACGAGACTTAATCTNTAGAAGAGTTTAAAGAAATAGCGGTAGGCGACACTGCCTCTGGTATTCTGTACAATTTTCTACCCAAAGTAATAATAACACTACAGGGTATAGAATCATACACAACATGTCACTTCCACAAATATGGATGGCCTAAAATAACATCACAAACTTCAAGGGGAGAAATATCACACAATACCTCATATTTGAAGGGCTTGATGTCATAGGGAATACGACATTGTTGGCTGACATGGAGATATTTTCCTTGGAAAAGCTAGCTGATGGTGTAGGGATACAAATTTGGTGTCATCGACAGGTCCTACCACTTCACGGACTATGCTGAGATCAGGTTCTTCTAAATGTCTCTATCGATAATGAAATGAAGAAGAGCCCCCTTTATCCACATCTATGAGTGAAAGAGGCGTTCCCCATCCTTTGGTTCTTTTGGGTCACTTGGTTGAAATTTGGTGGTAGCAACAGTGGAACTAGGTTCAGAAATGATAATCCTCTTCCCTCCTAGATTTGATTCAGAGTCGGAATCTACCTCTGACTCAAAAGATTTCAGCTCGACCACTAGTGACTGCTTGGAGTGACATTCTTTGGTGTAGTGCCAAGGGATTTTATGGTATTCAAACCACTTTCCTATGTCCTTCTTCGAATTCTCATTACCCTTCATGGGTTGTAGATTTGATTTGTTCTTCTAAGAGTGGCCATATTTTCTTTGTCCCTTGTTTTGTGGGTTGGGGCCACCTTTTTCCTGCTTCATATGTGAGGAGTTTATAGATCCAAACTCTCGCCTCTTCTACTTAAATTTCTACTCAATCTTGATAGAATATCTATAAGCCACACCTAATGGTAAGATGTATGGAAAATCCATTTCTATTTGAATGTATCTATGTAGAAAACTGTTGTATTTGAGCAACAAATGTCATTCAAAGTCTTTGATACCTAATTTTGTGCGCAAGGTATGGAAAATATTGGTGAAATCTGGTACGTTCTGGTCCCTTCCCTGACGCAGCATGGTCCATCTTATGTACTGGTCCTCGTAGCTTCCAACAAGGTAGTATTGTTCTTTAATGAAATCCATGAAGGATAACCATGTGGGGGTTACCACAAATACTTCAGATTCTTTTATGGCCCTTTTCTCATAGTAAGTGTCCCACTAATCCTTAACATGGGGGATGACCTTGAGGAGTGAAAAAGTAATCTTTTACCTATCGAAAAAATTGTTGACCAAAAAATACCCTTCGAGTAGATTCAACCATTTATATACAACATATTCATCTATCGGTCCTTCAAATAATTTGATATTAAAATTTTCTTCTACCTTGAATGGGGTTGCGTGGCCGCTTGATGAAGATGTGTCTCTTGTGGGAAGCCACTAAAGGATCTCTGCAAATTTGTCCATCATTTCGTTCCTTTGTCACACAAGGGCTTTCTCAAGCAATGATTTAAAAAGATATCATGCTGCATAAAATTTCTTCTCATCCCCCATGATTTGTTGTTGGGCTCGGAGAGAACGATATTGCAAAGTCTCGACTGGTTCGAGTCCCAGCTTCTTGTACCCAGATCTTGTTGGGGACATGCACAAAGAAAAGAAAATGAAGAGCAAACTGCTCTGATACCACTGATCCAGATTTATGAGTGGAACAAAATAAATAACATATTGAATACAATAATACTGAGATACAGAGAACAACAACATATATCCAGTGAACAATAAATTCTATTGAATAAATAAAATAGGCTGAAAATGTAAAACTGCAGAATTGAAAACAACTTGCTCGAATGGTGGTAGTTATCTCTGAGAAGATATGTGGTTTCTACACACAATCGTCTAAGAGGAATCATTACAATGAGGCTCCAGAGGCTTTTTTAACATTACTCATGAATTCCAAAACCCTATACAACAAAACCCAACCCTAGGAGATAAAATGCCAAAAGTTATGTGGGCCTTGATGGGTAAGTTGATACCTCAACTTCCTAGGGTCATAACTTTTGCATACGACCTACGTTTTAGGCGTGTGATAGCCTGTTGGAAATATATTTACGAGAAATACACATTATGCTGTCAAAATATGACTCTATCTAGAATTTGATTTTGGATAGAAAAAAACATTGTTTAGGGCCCCAAAACGATGGTAGAAGTACATAAAGATGTACTAACATGAAAAAATCCCAAATAAGAGAGTTGGAATAGGTGGACGACCACCAATATCAACCAAGATGTTGTGTATGGATTCAGGATAGCCCTAGGAGTGCAGAACCCACAATTACAAAGAAATGTCATCATTACAGAGAAACATGCCCGACTAAAAACTGTCAAGAGGAGCCAGTCTGAATAGGTGGGTGGCCACCAATATCCTCCTAGATCATATGAGTACTCTTCCCATTAATATACCTACTATATATCACGTGCTATAGCCCCTTCCCCTTATACATGCAACATATACCACCTGGATGGTACTTTTATCCATTAAACCTATAACCATCCATTGAGCGTTGAGTTTTGTTTTGGTCCTAGTGAGATATTTTTCCACTTTCATTTCATTCTGTGTTTTGGATAAGCCTTGGCCCTCCCTTGTTTAGTTTTGGTGAGATAAGGAGCATGAAACCATTCTCAGACTGAGTGTCTATCACCTACTTGGTCACTGTTTTCACTTTATAATCACTCACTCCTCTCTCAGATCTTTGTAAGGTGTCTTCCTATGTTCTGGTTAAGAAATCGAGAGTTCCCTTGTGACTGTTGCTATTCGCATCCATGGTGAAGTTTAAAACTGGGCACATTTTTGCACGTCTGGATATAGTTCACACATCCGGGTCTTCTCACGAGGTAAGGATAACAACTCCACTCTAGTTCTTGAGGATGACGATTGTCACTGTAATGGTTTTTTATTTAAATTCACTACGAGACTTAATCTTTTCTACTGTGAGTAAATTGATTGTTTTAGTTGCATTTAATCAATTCAACTCTCATTTCATGTATACTGCGCATATCCCCTCTCCTTGATATAATTTAATTTGTTGGAAATATAGGGTTTGATAATTATAACCTATGATATCAAGGCCCTATTATTTCGGATGTGACTTCAGTTCATTAAGAAAATCCTTACCCTTTGGTTGTAGAAGGAATGTTCCACGTATATTTTTTGGGTTATCGTTTAACTGATTGTATTCACATTCCTGTATCCAGGGTTTC
>JZKD02S1833671.1:775630-789980 GCA_000966675.3 Picea glauca | reverse complement strand
CCCAGGATAAATGTTGTGTACTTGTGGATGTGTATTTCTTAGTGATCTTATGGTTGTTATGCTCTTATCTTTATGAAATGCAAAGAACTATAATATCAGCATAAAACATTAACATTCATAACTTTGATTGTTACTTTAATATTCCTAATATACAATAGAAAATGCACATTCTAATATTTTCAAGAAAATAATATCATGACAATAAATATATATAAATGGAACCTAGGAAATAGAAGGAACAACAAAGTTCCACCCAACCGTAGAGAGGATCAACCAAATTTACTTGATCTAGTCACCCCCAACCTTGATCATGAATCCATAAGAACGAAAAGAGAAGCCTTTCTATCAACAAGCCTTTGTATTTCTGCAGTTCCCTAACACTTTAGTGCTCCCATAACAACTCTTAAGTTTTCTTGTTTTGAGAGCAATTATTCCAGAGATTATTCCTCAGTTCCACATGCTAAGAAATGCCCTTCCTCCTCACACATGTGTATTTATCAGTCTTCCTAGGTGTTAGTCTTTTTCCAACATCACTTTTTCCTCTTGGGAATTTCCGTAGCTTGGAAATCCTTGATTTTCAGGGTGTGTCAATCATCCAAATTGACTTCCGACACATATCATTTTATTCCCAGGGGTGTATTCATCTTGTTCCCCACTCATGGATTCATAATCATATCTTTTTGACTTGGTTGTTCCTTTTGTTCCCTCCTTTATTAATTAAATAAAAATCTTGTCTCTTACATCTACCCAATAAATTAGGACACTTGGCAAGTCATTGTCTTGCACAATAATTAAATTAATAATAGTCAAATTTTCCTACAAAGCCTAATTTCAAATTTTCCAATTAAGCAAATTTATTAACATGCCAAATACTTTAGTTGAGGGGGTATTACATAAGGTTATCTAGTTCATAGTTCAAGTGTTTTGTATTCAATATTATTGTGTCCCTTATGGAAAGGGTGTGAATGAAGATTACTTTTTTAAATGGATGGTGATGATAGTTTTCATGAAGGTATCTCTTTGTGTGTGAATTCCTCCTATAGACTTGATACCCTAGTATCCCATCAATCTTCTTGTTGAGAATTGCATCCAAAAAATAATGTTGGTTGTCCCTTTCTATCTCAATGCTGAATTTGAAGTGCTATGAGAAATTATTGATTTTCTTGAAGAATCCTTAACGATCCTTTATATCATGTCCCCATTTGGTGAATATATTATCCATGTATCATTTCTATACTCTTAGGGTGAGTGGAAAGGATTTTAAATCCCTTAATTCAGATTGATCCATTCCAGAGAGTAAGTCAGAGATCCTATCATATTTATAGTATGTATCAAGGGGGCACCATCTTATTGAATCTTGGGTGCACCATATATCCATTGCATGATAGCATTATTTGGAGTGACCTTATTCTTAATTCATTCATCAAGGGATGGAAACTTGATCACTACGGACACTACACACATCATTTTATTCCTAGGATATTTATTGGTTACTCTATAACTTTCACATGTGAGGTGGTCCATCAGTTTGGTATGGTAATCTACTTCATTCAAGTTTATAGTAGCCTTAACCTTGTTATCATGTATTAATTTAATGTATTTATTATTTCTCAAATCCCACAGAGATTTTCTCTCATCCTTAGTGGTTTAGAGGATCTTATCACTACTATGCATTCCTACCTAATCATTTCAACATTTATATTTTTTTTTGGGTATGAGGGAAGAGTCATTGTTCACACCAACTCTTATACAAGTATCTTGTTTTCGATTACTAAAAAAATCAATCCTTTCTTCAAAATATTAGTGTGTTCAATGTGACCTTTGATAAATTCACCACATTGCTCTACTTATAATATAGAAATATCACTAATGTATTACTATTCTTCTACACGTGTAAGATATTTTTTGTTTTTATAAAGGTTGTCTATGAGAAATCAAATATAATGTTGTTGTGTTTCTACAGGTCGTGGTTTCATACAGGGAGGAACCATACAAATAACCCCCTTACCAGGTATCATGTGTTGATTTAAATATTGTTTAAATGTGAAATTTGTTATCTAATTTTGGTTGAATTTTATGTTTTTGTACTAATAAAAATATTATAAATGTGTATGTAGGTTTATTCATTGATTTCCAAGTTTTTAGTACTGCCATCATACCATTCCCACTACCCAGATTCTACCCATTATTTGTCCTAGGCTATAAGGCAAGTCCAGTCCTTTGTCACCCTACCCTAGCTCTTAGGATAACACCCTCCCTCCATAGGGTACTTCCATCCCTCATACAACTTGTGGGGATTTATATTTTCCCACCATCACCACCTTTTCCATCTCATCCGTCCATAGTGGTTGCACTTGTACACCAACCACTAGTCCTAGTATACCTTGTTGCATCCCACACTTTTTCATACAATGTGGATAGACCACTTCACTCTCATGCATCCCCCCATCCATTATCTGATGTGGATACCGTATTCATCCTGAAATTAGATGTTACCTCAGAGAATTTTGCACAATTGAGTGCTCCACCTGCCATCTAATCTCTGGCGTTTCTTAATTTATTGACGATGAAATCATTCATTGATGATTTTTTTTATGTATCATGAATGGAATTGATTTTAGGAATTGATTTATTACATTTAATTATTTGATTCTCGGAAGCATAACAAAGATATTAGGGATATTTTGTTTAAATCATGGAAATATTTTTGTCACTGGTATTAATATTGATGTATATTGATGTATATGAAAAAAATTCAAGAGTTGTGGATTTAAATTATCTAAAAATATACCTCTTAAATTATGTATAATTCATGCACCACTACTTATGTATGCTTTCACCTAATTTTGATGTTATTCAAGGTTCATCACTTCCTTTATCCTATTAATTTGCCCATATGTTCAATGTCATATTCCCTAAATGGTCCTAAATGAAACATAATTTAGGTGTCTTGTTGGATTGTTTAATCAACTATCCTAGGTTGAGTTATTTCACATTGATTATTTAAGGTATTTAAATCCTTAAAATTTGATTAATTCAAAATATTACATCCATCAAAAAAACATGCTCAGTTATTAGGGTGGTTGGGTAGGCCTTCTTATGTCTTAATATTTAATATTATTTTTGATGGTATACTTAAGAGACCAAACCACATGAAGACCCAAATTATCCCACATAATTAATTTGGCCAATCAATGATCCCAAATCATTCAAATTGGAAATCAATATATATTTCTTTGTGAAATATTCTCCCATAACAAACTCTAAAGTGGGAACTATCCTAAAACTAGGCCACTTGGTGGTGTTTAAGTAATATAATTGATCACTTGTGTATTCCACACTAGAATACACACCTTGTTGGTTTTGTTTCTATGTAGTAGATCAACATGTATACACAATTACATTCGGTGTTACCACTCTTCAAATGTATATTTTAAGACATTTTAACTAATTTCCTTTCAACATTAATGCAGGAGCATAGTTCTCAAAGTTAGCATTGTTGATCAAGCCTAAGGGGATCTTGAAATTTACCAAAGGGAGTGGGTTCCCTTAATGAAATTATTGTATTTTCCTAATTCTATAAAGAGTTTCTAGATTTTTTTTTAGATAACATGGGTTTGGTTGGCATAAATTCCATGTGTAATTTAATGTAAAAGAATCTACCTTTAGCATATTTTGAGACATAGAAGGGATATTATAAATCTGAGTTTTTATTTTTCAAGTAATTAGTTAAGGATATTTAGGGTCTGAAGTGATGAGGAATTTATTTTCGTTGTATACATATTGTAATCCTTAGGGAATGAGAGAGGAGGTGACCAAGGCCTGAGAAGCACCAAATGCGTGTAATAAGGCCAATAAAGAGGTAGGAGGATTTCAGAGTTTATATAAATCATGTAAAAAAATATTTTAATCAAATAGTGTTTTTCTGAACTATGTGAAAATGCCTCTTTATATTTTTTGTTTACGCTCTTTGGGTGAGAATCTTGATTCTGTGAATGAAAATTAACATGACAATTAAAGGTGACTGCATATGAATAATCTACCCTAACAAATTGTGGGTTCGATGACTGATCCAAGAGGTTGAAGTAGAAATAAAAACTTAGGAATATGCAAGGTGTAATAATAATAAGATATGATCATTGATCATCGTAAGATATCGATGATAAAAAATTAGGGTAACCATAATGAACTTAAATCCCTCGAAAATACTAGCCTTAAATTTATCGGTGGCTTTATATTACTAGTGTTTGGTGGTCGGTTAAAGTAGACCAGACTCACAATTACATGAGGATGTTTGAAGGAGGATTTTTGGTTCCCGATCGATAGTTAAATTGGACTAGAGTAGCATTTAAAGGTGCATTGTTAAAGTTTTTGAGGCCCAATGGTCGATGACAAGGATTTTGTTTCCCCAATATTCTAGTGAAATGATGGTTCAGTGGACAATTAACAATAGTATTAAATGACGTGAATTTAAGCCAGTTAAGAGAAGAGGTTTACGAAAGGGAGAAGAGGGTTGAGGTTGATATGATTGCACAATTTTTGGTATAAGAGTAGGATAATCCTACAATCACTAAGGAAATTAAGAGTAGCAGGAAGAGTTTTGGCAGGTAGAAGTAAGATTCCTAGGTGGAATGTAGATAAGTTTTAAGATTTGGAAACAACAACAAATATGGAGATAAGAAAACAAAGGCACATATATGATGACAGACGTCAGGTAAAAATGCATTTGATATTTTAGTTAAATTCTCGATAAATCATATGTGTTCGTAGGTAGCAACAAATAATATATTGGTGATAGAAACCCTTACAGCTAGTGAAGTTGGAGAAGAGGATGTGAAGCTCTTAGGATATTGTGAGTAGAAGTGAAGAATCCTAGAGGAGCAGAGAAATCTCAAAGGGTTCTAGTAGGGAGAACCAACCATACCAAAAGGTTAGGTTTAGGAGAGAAACTTGGTGAGAGAAACTGCATAGGCTATTTACAACTCAATATTGAACATTGTGAAGCTTAGAAATATGGAGATGACTAGAGACAAACAAATGAAGGTTTCAGAGCAAATAAGCCACAAAAAAATGAGTGATGAGAAATTTGATAGAGAGATAACTGAGATGAAAGAGCAACTCAGTGTTATGATGTAGTTTCTACAAGAGAGAGAGAGCTGAAGAAGACCAAATAAATAGATGGATTTTGAAGGAGAAGGTAAAGTGTCCCATCAAGAAATTGATTTAAAGGAAGATGAGAGACAAGCTAGAATTCTAGTTGAAGACAAAGGGAAGATTCAGTGAAGCTGAGTATGGACAAAGGTCTTTGGAAGACGAAGAAGCAATTCACATTTTTTAACCAAAGAAAGGATCAATCTTGGGAAAGGATTAGGATTTTGATGAGAGACCTGTTGAGAGTCTCATGAAATGTTTGGGAAGTTCATATCAACATAAGGAGATGATGCTAGAAGAAACAAATGAGATGCAAAGGTCTTGTAGATTTGAAACTAATTGTTTGTGTGTGATTGTAGGTTATGTAAGTGATGAAGATAAACATCAATACAAATTGTTATTTAGAAATAGAAAGATTTAGGATTGGATCACGAGGACACATAAGAGACACAAACACAAAAATATATCATAAGAGAGGAAGAGACGACTCTATTTCATAAAAGCAATCAAATGAGGAACTATGCATAGTCAAAGAATGGAAATTTCGGAGGAAAAGAGCAGGAGATTGTTGTAAAAATGAAAAAGACAAGATTGGATTATGAATATAGCCACTAGGAGGACAAGGAAATTGAGGAACAACATTTTCCTGCAATGCTAATAAATCCATATGGAGAGTTGGAATTTTTGGAAGAATGGATAGTCAATCCCAAGGCTGAGAAGGAATGCATGGAGATTGCATACATAATCATTCCTGAGAAATATTCAGGAATTCATAGCAAGGAAGAGATACCTAAAGCATCAAGAGAGGAAAGTGAGCATTTAGTTTTTCAAACTAATCATTTATTTAATAATGTATTTGCAGGTAAAAAAGAATATGAACAGAATGTTGTATTAAAGAAGAAAGAGGAAAAATTGCCTCATGAAGGTGAAATTATGCCACATGTACAATAAGAGAGTGCAAATAAAGTATTTTTCTTAAGAGACAATAAGAAGATTGAAAGTGTAAAGTGAAACTAGGTGTTGAATATTGAGTAGCTTCAAAAGATATCCTTATTGTATTTGACCAAGACAAACCCTAAAACAATGTTATTATACTATATTTATTAAGAAGGCCCTATTGTTCCTTTGTAAAAGTCGGCCCTATTGTTCCTTGACATTTAAATGTAAATTAAGAGGGTAAAGTGGCAGGTCATACCATACCTAATTAAGGGAGGCTAGACTACTATTTATAAAGGAGGCTAGCCCCTCCCTTTATCACTCACTCAATGATCTCTACAAAATGAAGGATACATGTGCAAGTCTTGGAGGAGTAGTTGTGTGACGTTAAGGAGAGTTTTTGGTCTATCTCTTGGTATCTCTTGGTTAAGTGGTGCACTACTCTTCCTAGTGAAGGAGTAGAGGAGGATATTCTTTTTTGTTAGTTCTCTCTTGAGAGAGACACATTGTTCTTGATTGGATAATCTATATTAAGGAAATTTTTCTGGGTTTTATCCCCCTAGAGGGTTTCCCCGGATAATCTTTGTGTCTCTCTTTATTCTGTGATTGTATCTCTTTCAGTGTATTTTATATGCATCTAATGTGCTAAATGATTGCAATAACAAAGAAGAATCATAAATGCTAGTTCCATATGTAAAATAACAACATGGTATCAGAGAAGGCATGAAAGAGACCAACTCACAGTTTACAAGAAGTGGCTAAGCCTCAATGCACCCTCTCAAAAATACAGTTTTCGGTATTGCAATTGCTGCAGAATTAAGGTTTCTACATAAAACCTAAAGGTGACATTTTCACTGTTTGATAAGGACATTGAAGAAAGTAACCACACCTATGAGCTCTCCCTATGAGGGTGCATATAGTCCCTAGATCATAATGATGATATTTGAAATTTGAAAAATTAGGGTTTCCTCATAAACCCTAAGTCTCGTTGCAGTTATTGCAGATTTTGTGACAGATTTCAATCCTTGATTCAACAATCTCTTTGGTAAGGTTTAAAACCCTCGTATTGAAAATTTATTTTTTTACTTGTTTCGGGCATGATGACTACCAGTACCAAGCTTGAAGAAAAACTTGAAGGAGTTGATGACTTCCGCACATGGAAGTATAGAGTGATGCTCATTCTAGAAGAAAATGACCTTGTAAGATTTGTTGAACAAGATATTGAAGAGCCAGAGGAAGATGTGGCCAAAGCCAAATATAAGAAGGATCTAATCAAAGCAAAGGGGATTACTATTGATTACATAAAGAACCATTTGATTCCTCATGTCTCAGCATTAAAAACCCAAAAGAAAATGATGGATTCATTATCCCGTCTATTTGAAGGAAAGAACATCAATCAAAAAATGTCCTTGAGAACACAACTCAATAATGTGAAGATGAAAAATTCAGAAACCATTCAATCTTACTTCACAAGAGTGTCCCATATTGAAGAACAAAGGGAAGCTATTGGAGACACAGTTGAAGAAGATGAGATAACGATGACCACATTAAATTGTCTTCCAAATTCTTGGGAATCCTTCATCCAAGGAATCTTCTCTAGAAGAAATTTAACTAAGTTCAGTAGGTTGTGAGAAGACTGTACCCAAGAAGAAGCCAGACTATAGGCAAGAAAGGAAAAAATAGATAAAAATGAAGACCAATCACTAACATTTCACGCAAGGAAAGCAAAGAACAATAAATAAGTTCACACTCACAAAAGATTCTAGAAGCCTCACAAAAGACAAGATTCTGATAATGACCTCTCAAGCTTCAAATGATTCATTTTCCAGAAGATGGGGCATATTGCAAGAAATTGTCCCCATGAAAAATACCAAGATAAAAATAGGAGTTTTAAAATGCATCATGCTCATTTCACAGGAGAAGATGAAGTTGATTGGAAAAGAACAAAAGAAGATGATCTAGATTAACTTTATCTTCTATGATATAACACTTAGCACTTTCGAAGAACTTGATTCATATCAAGTGATATTGATAGGTATATCTCGTTTCCTTCCACACTAAATATTCAGGAAGCATAAGAGCTGGATAATTGTTGTATCATGAGGGTCATGTACAAGTTGTGAAGAAGCATCATCATTCATCAAGAAATCATACAGATCAAAGCAAGACATCTGGAAAATACACGCTCCAGGTATGCACTCTTCATATTTGATTTCATTTTTAAAGTTGATTAACATTAGATCTTATGCACTTATTATCTTAGCTTGTTGTATCATTATGCTTGGTATGGTTATCCAATAAGGTCTCATTTAAAATTAAGAAATAGTTTATGTGCCCGGGGGTGGCATAGGTAAACACCTATGGTTGGGTGACAATGATGTGACATTGTCTATGTTTAAACAATAAAATTACAATAGAACTCACAGTGTTTTTCAATTTTCTGATGAGAAGACCTTGTTAATGGATAATGAGGTTGCCTTGACAGGAAGCATAATTTATTTGAAATCTAACGTAGCTTTCCATATTAAGACTTGGTATCCAACACCAAGTATATCCTATAGAGACTCTAAGGTTATTTTAGAATCAAAATAAGTCAAAGGCTCAAAAGAAGAAGGCCCAACAATCCCTATATTTGATATTGAGTTACCCTCAGTGCCAGATGGTTTAGGTTGATCACTCTCTAGACCATCAGGAAAAGTTAGTAGAGCTAGAAGGGCCTACCCAAAACCATTACAGTAATCAGGAAGAAACCAACATGGCCTTGTGACACTTTGAAAGATGCAAAGCCATATGACATTGATGAGCCATATCAGAGGGAGCATATGACTCCCAATATTATATAGACTCAGAGGGAGTCAATATTCAGAGTTAGCATGGAGACTCAGAGTGAGTCTGATCTCAAAGAGGATTAGATGGGAAAAATAGATTTTTTCCATGACTAACAAACATATGCCATGAGTTGAGAAGACTAGATGATAGATTCAAAGGCTTCTAGGAGATGTGAAATCTCCTGGGAAGATTCCCTTGTTTCAGTGACAGAGGAGGAAGTCAATCAAAAGGACTAGGATATGGATTGTTTCTTTAGCCTAGAAGGAAATTCAATGGTGAATTCCAAGATTGATCTAGTAGATCAAGCATGTTGTAGATAACAATAAAAATATGTACAAAGTCTGATTTGTATCTAGAGGATTCTTCGAACAAGAGGGATAATACTATGTCAAGACACTTGTTCCATTAATTAGAAGAAGTATATATAGAACAACTATGATCCATTAAAATAGGTCGATGTAGTATAAGATTCAAAGGGAGCAAATGAATTTGTTATCATGGGAATGGAGTAGTCATCCTCAGTTTCAGAAAAAGAAGCTGTAGGTGTAGAGTCCCAGTTCCAGAAGATACAACTGTAGAGAAAGTAGATGACATACTGTCAGACAATGAGACAGGTGGTGGTTTGAAAAAATCACATAGAGCCAACACATGATTGAGTAGATTGAGTTGCAGCTGATAAATTGTACCAATTTGGTACAATTTGATGTGAATATTTGGTTCATTGATATATTTGAAGAACACGAGGACAAATACATGTTTTTCGGTGAAAATATTGAGTCAGTACATGATTGATCCTAGACGTGTTGACTTGATTATGTAAAAACATGTGATGAGGTACCTAAAGGGTATAATCGATTATGGACTCAGATATATCTCAGATCAAGAGATAATATTGGAGGGATATGCAAATTCAGATTGGGCAGGGAGTGTCACAGATCAGAAAAGTACATCCGAATGTTGTTTCAGTATGGGATCAACTATAATATCATGTCTCAATGAGAAGAAAACCTCTATGGTACTGAGTTACGCGGAGGCATAGTATGTAGAAACATGGTCATATTATGGCAAAATGGTGTGACTTTAGAAGTTGATCGCATAATTGTTTGATCTTGAGTTGAAGGAAACCTGTATATTTTATGACAACCAGAGTTTCATAAAGTTGTGAATGAACCTATTGTGTCATGACAAATCCAAGCATATCAAGATCAAATAACACCATGTACGGGACATGGAACAAAAGGAAGAAGTAAGACTCCAATATATTTTCCATCGACGAACATGTAGCATATGTGTTGATGAAGCCCCTGTTGAGAGTCAAGTTTGAGTTTTTCAGTGAGAAGCTTTGAAGTGATGTGTTGTCCAGCAGCGGGTAGTTTTGTGTTCCCAATAGTGGGAAGTGATGTGTTCCCCAGTAGAGGGAGTTGATTTGATCCCCAATAGAGGGAGGTGATAATATCCCTAGTAGAGGGAAGTGATGAGCTACCCCAACGCAGGTTGGTAACCCCAACACAGGCTGGTACGTTACCCCAACATAGATTGGTAACACTAATGTAGGCTGGTATGCTACTCCAACATAGGTTGGTAACCCCAACACAAGATGGTAGACTACCCCAATGCAGGTTGGTAACCCCAATGTAGATCGATACGCTACCCCAACACAAGTTGGTAACCCCAACGCAGGATGGTACACTACCCCAATGCAGGTTGGTAACCGCAACATAGACTGGTATGCTACCCTAGTGTAGGTTGGTAACCCCAACGTAGGTTGGTACGCTACCCCAATGCAGGTTGGTAAACCTAATATAGGATGGTATGCTACCCCAATGTAGGTTGGTAACCCCAACGCTGAATGGTATGCTACCCCAACGTAGGATGGTGCGCTACCCCAACACAGGTTGGTACGTTATTCTAGTGAAAGTACAAAACTTCCTATGATATATAGATCCGTGATTGACAACAATAAAATGACCAAGTATGAATAAGAACAAAAGCAATGATGATGATCGTGACAAGAAGAATACCTTCCTTTCTAAGAGGGATTGTTGAAGATTGAGTAGCTTCAAAAGATATCCTTATTGTATTTTACCAATAAAAACCCTAAAATAATGTTATTATATTATATTTATTAACACGGCCCTACTGTGCCTTTGTAAAATTCATCCCTATTGTGCCTTTACATTTAAATGCAAATTAAGAGGGTAAAGTGACATGTAATGTACCGCATATTTCACAAAAAAGAAAAAAATTATGATCAGGGAGCTAGTGTCTATAAAACATCTAATCATGACACATGAAAGTATTTCTATCTCTATATAGATATAACACTATTTATATACATAAACGTCTTACTCTATTGAACTATCCATACTGAAATTCTATAGTACGTTTACGATCCAACAAAAGAACTTATTAAATTAAAACAAAACAACTCCATTAGATTAACTCATCATCAAAATTTTCCCTACTACTCATCTTAAAGTCATAGATTAAATGTATTATTAAAAGGTAACTATGAATACCAAGGTTCATAGCATAGGGTTCACCTCATAGCATATTAGGGTTACCTTTTAATTATGCTATCCATACTTGGCATGTTGTAATCCTATGTTATAGTTTGGTTAGAAGTATTTCTTTAACATAGTATTATTGACATATGTTATAGCATAGTTGATGGCCCTAGCGGAATAGGATATATCACTATTATAGTTTACATTCCATGCGCGATGGTATTATTGTATCCAAAACATGACTCTTACCATAATATAACACTTTATGATTAACTTCCCATAGCATCAAGGGATAAGTTTGAAGTTGCATGTGGTTTACATACTATGTAGGGAGTTAACATCTAGTGCATAAGCTAGCACGAATCCACCCAACACCTAGTTCTAAACTTAGCACTCAACATTTAAGTGATTCAAAATATGAAGGTCAAGTGGACGACAGGTTAGGATTGAACCTAGGATTATTCTATCATGTTTTCATTTATGCTATGTCTGACCCATTAATGGTGATGGGGCTATGTAGTACCCTCTGGAACTATCACGATAGGGAACCACCCAATGTGGGCTCGCCACTTCCATCGGTTCACATGGCAGAGGCATGGGGTGTACAATGATTCTTACTCCACTAGGGAGGGCCTCGAGATATCCACATTTCTTCATAGTTTGCTCTTCATTTGGTAAAAAACTTCGTCTTTGCACCGTATGCGACCGATGTTTGTATTCGACTATGTAATGGCATTCAACCCTAGTGTCAAGATGCTCCATTAGTGCGGTGAGTACCTTATTGTCTCTATAATACAATGGTTTTTCGAATGGGATTTCTAGATTTATGTGTTTTTCCTTGCACTTGTACTCTGTACCACCCTGATTCTTGTAACCTATTATGTTCTTTGCATCATAATTTCTTGATCTATTCAATGCGTGCTCCACGTATCATATTTCTCTGTCTAATAAAATGCGTGTTCTCTGTGGAAATATTACCCTGTTGATGCAAACACATGTTCTCCGTGGAAATATTTCTTTGTTTATGCAAATGCATTTCTCTGTCTATGCAAATGTGTGTCCTCTGTGAAAATATTCATCTCTCTATGTAAATGCATTTCTCTTTGGAAATATTTCTCTCTCTATGCAAAATGCGTGTTATATGTGGAAATATTTTTGTGTCCATGCAATAAGTTTCTCCATGGAAATATTTCTATGTCTATGCAGAACATGTGTTCTTTGTGGAAATATTTCTATGTCCATGCAATAAGTTTCTCTGTGGAAATATTTATCTATCTATGCAAAACACATGTTCTCCGTGGAAATGTTTATCTGTCTATGCAAATGCATTTCTCTGTGGACATATTTCTCTGTCTATGCAGAATGCGTGTTCTTTGTGGAATGTTTCTCTGTCTATGCAATTGCGTGTTCTTTGTGTAATAATACCCATAAAATACTTCACCTTGGGTTGCACTCATTTTCGGTTTCCAGGGTAATAGCTATGATAGGTAATTTTGTACATAGTCATTATAACCTGCGACCTTCGTTTGGGAGGTTATTGTGTAAGGAAAAAAAAAATCGATAGTATTAGTGCTTAACGAGTAAACCCTATGTCAGGTTGTGGCCAGATAATTTTTTCTTGCATTCTTAACTTCGGCCATGCTCTTTTAACTTCACACACTTAAACATTTGTTACAAACTTTGCTTATTTAACCCTATTTGAAGATTTTATAACTGCACTCTGTAAATTATAGGGCAAGATTAAAAACCCTTAATTGTTGAAATTGATAACAACGCCTCTTTATATAAAGTCACTGGTTAGAATATATCTCTGTGGAGAAAATATCGTGCTCTATATCTATTAAACACCCACAACCAGTGCTCTTTAATACTAGCTTGACGATTATGGTTCAAATCATCCACAAGTTTGAGGATCCCATGTACCTTCAACAACTCTGTTTAAAACCTACAAGATTTTCTTGTTTGATTAAAAAAAGACTTTTCTTTGTTTTTAATAAATACTTGGGTCCTTACTGAAATGTTCACATACCCGGATCGCCTCCCAAGCGCTGCTATGGTCTTTCATGATTTAAATTTCTTTAATTATATAACTTGTATAAAAATGTCCAAATCGCAAATGGTAAATCTATGTCCTTATTTCATACTTACTATTTCCTTTATTGTAAGTGTTATTCTTGTTTGCGCATAAAGATACTTATGTTTAAAGTGTTAGTTCTCACAATAATGTTGTCCCTATGTAAGAAGTTTGGTTACTCTTCTTCGAAGCAATACTCAGTGGTTATTATAATTCTACTCTTGTTTTCTGTTGGTATCCCTTTTACTCTTTAAATATTATAAACTACAAGATATCAAGGTTATTGTACTTAAGTATAATATTTTCTTATGTTTTATTTCTTGCATGAGTAGTAATTTCACATGTATATAAACTGATGATGGGTCCCTTTGTCTTGTGAGGGAACCCATCTGATGGATTACACACCTACTCCCCTTCCTATGTCGTGGATTGACTACTTCAATCATGATTTAAGATAAGGGTAAAATCATGAAGATGGGTAACACTTTTGCTTGTTTTATGACAAAAAAAACTGTATTTTCACAAGTTCTTCAACTTCCGACATACAAAAGTATTTTTTTTATTTAGAATTTCACTTTACAGTAAAAACAAAACTTGTAAATAATTTTGTTATATTTCTAATGACTATTTTTCAATTTTTTTTTATCAAGATTTGATATGTCATGTTGACAATTGTTTAACAGTATGTTCCTTAAACATGAAAGGAATGATAACGAGTTATTGTTTTCCACAACAATATATCTATTATTAAACTTATGTTTTTAAGAAATGAAATATACTGCAACAATCTACAGAGACTCTATTTTATTATGACTATAATTTTGAATCTAACGGATGAATATTATAATTTCTA
>JZKD02S1833671.1:738754-749382 GCA_000966675.3 Picea glauca | reverse complement strand
TATATATATATATATATATATATATATATATATATATATATATATATATATATATATATATTCTATATATTATATTATATATTATATTTATAAGATGATATATGTATTCATACATAATTCCATTCTTTCCTTTTTCATATAATATCATACTGGAGTTTATTTGTCTATTTACACAAGATTACTCTTCATGCTAATTACTCATCCTCTTCATTTAACTATATAGGGTTCTCATCCTATACACAATCATCACAATGACTATAGTTATAGTCCTTAACTCATTAATTATTATCCCCAAATGTATAAACCTTACCAAGTCGAGTTATACTCTAAGAATATTAAATAGTATTACTTCCACTCTTTTATATAGTTATCCATACGAGGAAATAGATATATGAGTGCAAACAACTCGAAAATACCTTCAATGACTCATATGCCACCTCTAGCCTCCCCACACCCGTTGGGATGCCAACAAGAATTAACATTGTCACTCATCAATGCGATCTTTTAGTTCTTTTCTTATTTAGTTGGTGCCATTCATATCTCTTATTGTCACTCAAGTTGTAACTTGGATTTTTGTGCATATCCCTCCCATCTATCACAAAATTTTGGGGTTTAGTGCAAACTAGAAGTTTTACATCATTCAGTGGTTTTGTGGAGATAATATTTTTGTTGCAAAAAAAGCTTACCACAGATCTCTCCTTCACTAGAGCTCATCTCACTCCTCACAAAGGTCATAATTCCTTAGCTCTGCTTATGTTTTATATATAGGTTATTATGCAGTCCTTTTAGTATTTTTACCATCTCATTACGCTATATAATACTCTAATCTAGATGCTTACCATCATATTGACGCAGGGGAAGAAATTATTTACCTTTAATAGAATGAAATGGTTAATGGTTGGTAAAGGACCGAGCCACCTCCATTCCTAGTCGACATGAGGTAAGAAAATAATTTAGTCTGTAGTTTAACTGTTATTACAGTCTTGAGGTTTATTCCTTTGCTCCATAATAATGATTAATAAGCTTATCACTTAGTATGTTTTGCAGCATATGTCGATGCCATACCAATAGTCCAGGTCAACGTCTTTATTGTTGATGATTCAAGGGCCTACCAGAGATAATGCTTGCTCCATATCTCTTTACTTATTATTTGGTCGGTTTCCATTTTTGTTCCTATACTCACATGAGTCTTTGGTTTGTCTATAGGTAGACATGTTATTTCTCTTGGGTATTACTATTTACCCTCGACCATATTTGTTGGGTTGTCATTTAAAGGAAACGGCTTGGTCTTGGACTAAGCTTTTACATTGCATAGGAAGAAGAAATAGAGAGGCACCATGCTACATCTACAACCCACAAATGTGTATCAAGCAAACCACGATTTCTTCATTTGCTGGAAGGTAAATAAGTATATGTTCCTTAATATAATGTTCCAACCACATGCTAACTCAATGAAGTGTTGAGCTTGTTGGGTACTTAAACCCTATCCATATAGTTTTTTGGATTTCTCTATTACAAAGAGATCCATATTCTTTAACTTTAGAGAAATAATTTGATAACGTTTTAAATCTTGCGCATCATTTCCTCCTCCATGGAGGTCGATGGAACACAAGATATCTATATCATGGTTTGAGTCGGAATCGTACCCTTTCTTACTAGGGTTACGTCTTCATCAAACATTTGAACAATCATATATTTAACTTCGATAATCTTGTTTAACATAAATTTATTTATATATATATTATTCTGGAATTAAACATCACAGAATACCCATTATCCTAGTGGGTATTTGTGTTACTTGCAGAGCGAGCTTAGTACTTTTTCTTTCGTGAAAGTAAAATATATCTATAGATTGTCTTCGTACCAAAAAATTGCTATAAAACCCTTACTCTATTTTACCTCTGTTTATTATGAAATTCCGATTTAAGAGAAGAAAGATTCAATAGAGTTATGTTATGGGTTTTTCTCCACTTCGATTCTATGGATATATGAATGAATATCCTTCTTGAAATATTCTATTTGCTTTCACATTATAGTACTGTTAAAGAATAATTATATGCATTTTAAAAGTGTAACTCAAATTCTCTGCAAGAATAGATTAAATCTTGTCCATTCTAGTTATAGATACAAAAGTAGAATCATTTGGAAATCCTTGCATATATTGCATAATAAACAAATGACATAAATAAAATATTTTTTCTAATTTTCTTCTTTTTCTAACTCACTATATAGTCTTTTTGTTTTCTTCTTTTCTTCATATGAATTTATAAATGACATACATAGTCAGTCTATTTATAATAATAAAAGAATATGTTCAAATTTTTGTACTAGATGCTTCATAAGAAATTATTGTAACTAAAAAAATGATTAACCTAGTAACTTAAAAAGAAATGTATACAATATTTTTCTTATGAAATATGCCATCTCTTCTATCTGAAATAAAAAAACTATTATTAAACAGAAATAGAAGATAGAAAAGAAAACATATATGAATCCAAAAGAACACTAGGGACAAACTGAGGAGAGAATCCATCTCCTTCCAACCACAGACCCTAGTAGCCACAAATTACTTTCTCATATCACCTCGAGCCAAATTCTTTATTCCATAGGAAACTGAAAATGTTAATAACCATTTCCAGGTAATTTTTCCAGAACTTGACTCTTTCTAAGCATCAAGCTCCAATATATGCACAAGTACTCAACAACGTCCTTCATATGGCATACTTGTATTTCTCTTTGTCTCACCAAGAAGAGAATATAATTCCTAGGCCTTTCTTTTTCAAGTTAGCCTCATCCCTAACTCTTGGGAGACTTGGCCTAACTTTTTTCTAGCTTGTCCCCTCACCTCCCACATCCTTAGGAGTAGGTTTACGCTTGTCTTCATGGACAACATTAACATTTACCCTGGTGGTTTTTATCCCTTTTCACCTTTCCCATGGAATAAAGAATTTCTCTTGTTTATAGTCGGGTTCTGTCATCAATTTGTCTCAAGTAAATTTAGATATAAAATTAAAATAATATTTACATAAATGTTTCTCATAATCCAATGTTTATGACGATCAAAATATTATCTAGAGTTTTTCTCTACATAGTAACTCAATAATTACAATTATTAAAAATTATTCAAATATTTAAATTGGAGGGATATTAAATCCTTCTCCCCTAAAAATGAACACCATCCTCGGTGTTCCATATGAGCATCTCATCTCTGGAACATAAATGGATAATATTTCCTCATAGCTTCCTCCATTTCCCAAGTGGCCTTCTAAGGACTAAAGTGCCTCCAATGCACTTTAACCTGGGTGATGGCTCTGTTCAGCAACGAAGTTTCCTTGTTGTCGAGAATGCGTAGCGGTTCCACTTGGAACTCGCCTTTTGGTTCCACCTGGATCACATTCCAATTCACAATGTGAGTTATATCATGCGCATATTTTTTTAACAATGAAACATGAAATAAAATATATACTTTCAGGTTGCCTCGCAATGCGAGGTGGTAGGATACTGTTCCTACTTTGGCAAGAACTTCAAAAGGCCCACAACACCATGTTGACAACTTAGAGTTTTTTCCAAGTTTGAAAGAACTATTTTTGGGTTTCGCTTTTATGTATACATGATATCCAACATTAAACTGTGTGTGTACTTTATAGTTCTGCATAACGTTTTTTCCTATCTTGTGCACTTTTCAAATTATGCTTTTCTTTCTGCACTATCATTTCCATCTCTTTTAACATGTCTAGCCCTAAAATGATCCTGTCAATGGGATTGTCCCAACTCATAGGTGTTATACACCTTCCGTCATACAACACTATATGCAAATTCAACGAGATCAAGGTAATCCTCCCATTTTGTTGGGCAATTCATAACATTCATTTGCAACATATCCTCAACAATGTGGTTAGTCCTTTCGGTCTAACCATCAGTCTGAGGATGATAAGTGGTGCTAAAACTCAGTTGTGTATCTAATACACTAAACAAGGTCTTCCATAAATATGAAGTGAAATTTGTATCTCTGTCAGAAATGATTGATTTAGGTAAACCATGCATCCTGAAAATTTCCTTCATAAAAATCTCTGCAATATTTATAGCCTTGTAAGTATATTTTATCGAAATAAAGTGTGTTTCTTTTATAAGTTTTTCAATCACAACCATTATAGAATCATTATGCTTCTTAGTTATGGGTAATCCATACTAATTCTTATCATTTCTATTATAGAATGGGTATAGGCTACAGTAATCCAGCTGGGTGATGGTGCTCAACCTTAACTTGTTGGAATTCTATACACCTAGCAAGGTATTCAACTACTTTTGTTTTCATGTTTCGCCAAAAATACTCTTTCTTTAAAGTTTTTATTGTATTTTCATAACCAAGATGACCTGAATATGGTTTCTTATGCACTTCTTCCAATAATAATTTTTTCAATTCTGTATTGTTTGGCACATAAATTCTATTCTTATACAAGACTAAATCCTCATGATTGCAAATAAATTTTGATTCTTCTTTAATAAGCTGTTTACTTTGGCATTTTCCCAACATTTTTCTATACTCTTCATCTATTTCTGTTGCCATTAAAATTTTATGTTTTCAATATGATTGCACATTAATGTTAAAAATTGCATTTAACTTCCTACTAAGTGCATCTTCCACCTTGTTTTCCTTTCCCTTTATGTGTTGTATTTTGAAATCGTACTCACTTATAAAACCTTTTCACCTTTCTTATCTTGTGTTTAGATTTGACTATTCAAAGAAATACTCAAGGATGATGTTGTCGGTATTTAACATAAATATTCTACCCAGGAGATAGTGTCACCACATTTTTAAAGCATGAATAATAACAGTTAATTCTAAATCATGAGTTGCACAATTATTTTCATGAGGTTTCAATTTTCGTGACTCATAAGCAATCATATACCCATCCCGCATTAACACTACTCCTAACACTTATTTTGAGGCATCCGTACATACTACAAAATCTTTGTGTGCATATGCTACCTTTAAAATAGGTGCGGTGGTTAACAATTGTAAATGTGTTGAACCTGCATAGAATAGATCTAGCTAGCAAATGACATACACAATTTGCAGAGAAAATATGAGAAAAGAGAAGCAGGAGAGAAATAACGGAAGAATTCTCATTAACAAAATGAATGAATGATACTTTACACATGATATACTCTGTATAAATCAACTAATGTGCACTGGAAGAGAATCCAATGCATCATAGTGGTGGTCTAGAGTGATCTAGAAACACACCAACATTTACGGGAGTAAACTCCCACCTAGTCTAGTCTCCTAGGAAGTTATGAGAGTGAACTGCCACCTAGTCTAAGTTAACTAGTCTCTTAGTTGTCAATTAATTGACTAAAACAAAGTGAAGTGATAAGGATATCAGGGAATCACGAGTAATGCACTAGTTTGGTGATGATCCCAAGGATAATGCGCATTAGCTAGTGATCATCCTAATGTTGCATGGTGATAATTCTAATGTGGCATCTAGACTCCACTCAACTGATCAAACTGAAGTGTGAACTGAAGAGAATATTCTCCTAGAGGAATATTCTCCCTAAACTATAGAAGACTGAATAATGACTAATAAACATAGGGAAAACCTTAGGAAAAATAAATCCTAGGTGTGTGTGAAATATCTCCAACACCCCCCTTGAACATCACTATGGCGAAAATAAAGAATGGGTCCCGACAATGAGGCCATGTTAGGTACCAAAATACAAAAGAAACACTCAAATAAATGAGGAAAGAGGGAAAACATCATGGGACCCATCATCGAAGGATACACTTTGTAGCCTTCCAATGTTGCTCATGCGGCTACTGCATGAACCTGGAGACTGCTCCAAATCCATAGGAGAGGTCCGGTCTGGAATATGTGAGATACACCAAGCTCCCCACTAGTTGTCTATACAATGTGTTCTCAACTAGTGGAGTGTCCCTGCCATCCTCAAGTATAAATATTGATAGGAAAGGAGTCAAGGTAGACTTGCAATCTGTCATGTGAAATCTCTCAAGGATATCTCGTGCATACTTGGCCTAAGACAATTTGATGCCTAATGCATCCTGAATGATCTCAATTCCATGGAAGAAATGTAGTGGACCCATGTCCGTCATCAAGAGCCTATCATGCAAAATCCTATAGTCATCAAAACTAGGAGTAGAAGTGAAATAGTCATCCTGAGCATGTAAACAATCATGTCTAACTTACAATGTACAAAGTTCTGCGACAATAGGTAGGAGTACATCTTGGCATACCATGCCCTTGGAGCCTACTTGAGGCCATAAAGAGACATCTTAAGTCGACAGACCAAATATGAATCTTGCATAAATCCCTGGGGTTGGTCCATATAGATCTCCTCAGAGAGATCGTCATGAATAAATGCATTCTTCATGTCCATATGATGAAATTCCCATCCCTTGGTTGTCCCAATGGCAAGTTCCAAATGTATGGGCAACATCATTGCTACTTGAGAGAAGGTCTCATCATAGTCAATGACATGCACCTGCTGAAAGCCTTTAGAAACTTGTCCATCCTCTATGCTCTTGGTCCTGTAGACCCATATTCACCTGACAAGGGGAACTAGATCCCAAGTCTAGTTCTCGAGGAGGGAGATGTACTCCTCCTGCATGGAGGATTCCCAAAAGGGATTTCCAGCAGTATTGCTATAGGACTGTGGATCTGAAGACTGCACCAAGAAAATATTCTTGGGTGTCATCAGTTCAGTGGCAGTGAGTGCAAGAGGAGGCTCCTCAAAATCATATTGATTCCTCCTAGTATTAGATGGATACCCAACAAGATCTTCTGCATCTTGAAGGGTAGTCTTGGCCCACCTGGGCCTCTATTCTGGCTCTGCATCTGCATTTGCATGCACTGACTTTTCATATGACTGTACTGACCTTGTATCTTGATCATTTGAATCCTTTGAATCAACACTATCATCTGAAGAAGATTCGACATGTGAATGCTCATCATCTCTAATAGGTGGAAGAACAAAACTGTCTGCATGCGACTGCTGAGGTACATACGAGACACTTTCCTCGAATTGGACACTACGCCCAATGATGAACTGATCCGAGGAAAGATCAATGAGTATATGTTGCTTCACATCGTCAGGATATCCAACAAAGATACACTCTATGCTCTGTGGATCAAATTCCTTCCTCTTCTCAGAGGAAATCCTGGCCCATGCACATGAACTGAAAATATAGAAGTGGGTCATTTCCTGTTTGAGGCTGGTCCAAGCCTTATAGGGTGTCTTATCTTTGAAATATCTATGGGGAGATCTGTTTTGGATGTAGGTTTTACAGTTAAGTGCTTCAACCCATAATCTCTGTGGAAGTGGCTTTTCATGTAGCATGTAATATGCCATCTCTTTTAGAGATCTATTTTTTCCGCTCAATAACTTCATTTTGCTGTGAAGTATAGGGAAATGTGTGCTACAACTGAATCCCTACCTCATGACAAAGATTATGTATCTCATGGTTGACATACTCTTCCCCATTAAATTCTAATTAGGAAATTGAAGTCTATTAACAACAAAATTGTTCAGGACACATAAAGACAATTTCTTATCAATCTTATTCCACCTTCTCGCACATGAGAGTTTTTTTTCTCTACTCGATTATCCATCCTAAAACAAAATCCGAAGGGGATTGAAACCAACATACATATTACTGTTATAATTCACTAATTAAACCAGGGTGTTCTTTATTAGGTTAACACATAACCTAACTTACTCTGCACTAGGATCCATGTTAAAAGTACTAGGGTTATACATTTATTTGGATTGTTTAGTTTGAAGACATACTGTCCACGCCCCTAATTTAGGTACTGGGGATTATAACATGATTATAACTTTTACCATACTTCCATAGTATAACCCCCATATTATAAGGCATTGTATACAATTAAACCCTTAGCATCTAGTTAAAAACCGTAGTGGCCAAAATTTGCCAAGTTAGGGGACAAGGAATGGAAACACTCCTAGTATGCGCGCTAGGGATTACAACATACCATGAAATTCTAGCATTATACTAAACTCTAACCCATGGATACTATAAATCCATTAAACCAAGTTTAAACCTACATAATTACTAATAGAAGTCCACCGGAACTATGCTTTGTACACAACAATAAAGTAGTTCGAAACTCGCATGGGGTGGATGAAAAATCATAAATGAAATTAGGCCATCCTATCCTGCAGGTATTTATGCTATGACAGGTCCATTAATGGTGACATAACTTGCCCGGTACTCTTCGTTTTGATAACTACAGGAACCTCCCCAATGTGGGCTCTCCGCTTCCGTCGAAATCACATGGCAGTAGGGTGGCTAGCATACCTGTCGCTCTTTCCCATGAATGAGAGGCTCGAGGTTCCATTATGCCTCTCGTAGTAGGCCCTTTGTTTTAATTTTCATTTTCTCCTTCACCGTGTTACTCTATGAAACTGGTGAGGTTCGACTCGGGTGAGGGATGTAGGAAAACAAATGTGTTGGCAGTGTTCTCCAACAACACTAGTAAGTAACTGTATCCTTTGTCACTTGGCAAAGGTATTCTGGTGCAAATGTGTTTTCCATGTAACACGTCCTCTGGTACAAGGTATTCTTTGGTGTAATGTGCGTTCTTTGGTGCAAATGCATTCTCCGTGTAATGTATTCCCCAATGAAATACGTTCTCTATTAAAAATACATTCTTTGGGTTCTGTGTCGCATTTCATGGGTTATTCCTTGGGGTTTGAAGGTTGAACTCATACTGTTTGCACCTCTGCATACAGTTCATTCCAGATTCCACTGTGATACAAGTTCAATTGTCTGCCATGTTTAATCCATTTAGAAATCGGTTTTGATTCAAGAGATAGGGTTTCTATGTTTTTCTTCTCTGTTGATTATCAGTCCTCAAGCATGTATCCTTCTGGCTTTCCCCAGTCAAACCCGTGGTCAGGAATCAATGTAAAGCCCATTGTGTTTTATTTTTATTGTTTTGGTTTGTTTAGGTTTGAACAACGGTCGTTACACCCACGACCATTTGTCTGGAAATATTCTAAGTAACATAATCCTCCGCAAGCCTTGGATGAAAAATCTTTGCCCGAAAAGGTTAATATGTTGTTCTTGATATCCATGTCTTAGCCCTGACTTTTGAAGCCTATTGCGCTTAATAAATTTGTCACAGAATCAACTGTTTCAACTTTGTATGGCTAAATTATTCCATTCGAACTCTGTTTATTCGTAAAGGTAAGGGCAACCATATTTTTCCTATTTAAAGATTTCAATGTTTCCTGTAGGTACTCAAAGAATATTTAACTCCTTAGATCAGAACTCGTCTAAGAAGAATCGTGCTGTGTTTCTGATAAGCTTTAATCTCTATTGATCATTACAATCATCTCGAGAACGACCTTCACTTGCTATCTTGAATGCTATAATGAGGTCTCCATATACATAATTTAGGATTTACTTGTATTATTGGATTGTTGACATATGAATTTGGTTATTCTTGACATTGTATATCCCCAGATCGTGTCCTTGCATCTCTGTAAACACTTTTGATTTAATGATTTCTTTACTGGGAAAATATCCAGGTCGGATCCTGTGCACGTCTGTAAATACTTATTAATTTAATAATTTCGTTACTGTTATTTCTATCGGTGTCATAATTTCATCTGTGTGCTATGGGGAAAAATGTATCTTTTATTTAATTTTTAATGTTGTCACAGTCGAATTTCTTCCGTTCCTTTGGTCCTCTATACAGGGTTTGGTAATTACTGCTAAGTAATTCTTTTTATGATTACTCTCTACCAGGATTATTTCGATGATAAACTGGTATCATTGTTACCTTGTTATCAAAATATCATTGTTAAATTATTTGTTTGCAAGTTTTCCACTGATTGGTTACATTCTGGGATTTCCTTTTAAAAAATCTGTTCTTTGTATTTTATATTCTAAAGAATGATGAAGCAATAAAACTTTGTTAATCTCCTGTTTTTCTTTCTTTAATGTCACGAGTAATTACTCAACACTCAAATATAAATTAATGATGGGTCCCTTTTTCTTTGAGAGGGAACACATTAGATGGTTAGGAACCCACTCCTCCTCCTCCTGAGTCGTGGGTCATTTACTTCACAGTGAAAACAAGGACTAATCGTTATTCATCAAGATCCAAGATAAGTTATGCCTTTGATTTATTTGAATTATCTCATTCTTTAATGAATTGAACCTTGGTAAAGTTACTAACGCCTTCACATTTCTTCTCTTTCAGGTTGGAAAATAATAATGCGTTCGGTGAGAGAAGCGCCCTGCCACCAAAATGTATTCGAGTTCCATATCTTTCCTTCCACCAATCAAAAAACTTGGTTTAAACCAGTTATGGAGATCTTGGGTCTATGGGTACCCCATCTGTACTTATTGGGTCAACGACCTAGAGACTGTAATAAATGTATTTTTTTGTTATCAAACATGCTGAGATCTACTGTATCAACTATCTTGTTGTGATAATAGATAAAAAAAAGAGAATGTATTTGAGAATTTTATTCTTTCCACATATTCTCAGCATAGTAGCAGAAGAATTCCATACAGTCTATTTATATTCGTTTCTTTCCGAAGTATTTTGTTTTTGCATAGAAATTGAACAAGA
>JZKD02S1833671.1:713383-727838 GCA_000966675.3 Picea glauca | reverse complement strand
AGGTTTATCCCTCCCTTTACATTTGGAAGTTGTAGTTACCTTTGGAAGTCATTACTTCCCTTGAACAATAACTATTGATTATTTCTCATATATTGTGCATGGTGTATTGGTGTAAATCTTATACTATTGTTCATTTCTGATTGGATATAATTGAATGGTTTAAGTATAAGTTGAAAAAGGTTTTAAATTGTACCTGTTACTGATTCACCCCCCTCTCAGTATCAACATTTTTCGTGTACTGCTTTCACTTGGAACACGTGAAAGACACACAAGGTCGTTGGTTCATGAACATGTTCTTCGTCTGATTTCCTCCAAATCATCAAGCTCCTGCTTTGTACCTCATGCTGAATGATGAGAGATTCCTTAATTCTCTCCTTTTAGTGGGTCTCCTTCCATCGAATTCATCTCATCTATTCTGGAAATGAGACCTAGAGTCCTATGAGTATCTAGAGGCTTGGATTCATTAGTGGCAGGTTCTCTCGCCATCGACAATTGGGAATACATAAATGTCTCCTCATCAATGGATTTTTCAAGTGTTCGAACCTGACTCCTTTATTCACACTTGTAAGAATGTAATCGGTGCCTTGATACCTACTTTCATCATCGATAGGTTGTCTCACGTTTGTTAAAGGTATACCTCAATGACTGATAATCAAACAAAGTCTCATTTTGTTTGAACTCAACTTATTTATTCACATGATGTGGACTTGCACCTTTGGCAGATTGTGTAGAAGAGTTGAAGACATCGGTATGTGGCCGCAACTTTCCTGAGTTGTTGCTTCCTTTTCATTGGACCAATACATATGTGACTTCAATGATCATGGGAGATCATATTGTACTCCATTGTATACAAATATCTTCAGATTGATTTTGAGACTGGTTCTAATGGTCCTTGTTTGTGACTATTACAACCTTTGGCATATAACCACATTTGTATTTTCCTATTCATGGCCACAAATAGTTGTTTGGTATATTTTCACATGGATCTGTAGTGTAATTCAAATTGGCATCTATGTATGCAAAGTCAGTACAGATTGTAATGAGAAACTAGTTCTTCCAGCTGGTTCCCCATCACTCCACTTTTGGTTTTTTATAATGTATTTTGGCCATCATAGATACTCCCATCACCTCACACATTAGGGGGCATTTGTTATAGCAAGATTTTCCTCACCCTATGCAATCTTGCACATAAGACCTTTTTCCATTTCCCCATGCAAAAATTTAATCATTTTTTGCAAATCCCAGAGCTAAAAATACAATTTTTCCACATATACACACCTTTCCTACTATACAACATGCGTATACGCAGGTTGCACCACTACAACCCGCGTACATCGAGAAATGTGCCCAGAATTGAAAAAAAGTGTCGGTTTTCCATGTCATGACAGGAGATCAATGATCCTTGGCCTTCCATATACTGGAAATTTTCTAACTTGGCCCTTCAGTTCCACTTGAAGGCTATAAATGGGCCAATTCCGAGCTATGGAAAAGAGGAGAAATAATTCAACTTTGAGAGCGAAGTTACTCTGGAGGAATTATTCACTTCAGATTAGTCTGCATCCCTTTATCCTTTAAGTCTGAACATAGTGTTCAACCCCCAAGATATTCCCTTATTGATTGAGAACTTCATTGTCTCTCTTATATGAGCTTGCCTTTGGTGGAGGATTGAAGTGGTGGATGCCCAACGGGAAGGAACTTAGTTGATCAGTTCTTAATCATGTCGATATGGAAGTCTGTAACTTATTGACTTTTGTTGATTACATCTTAATAGAAATACTCTTTTCTCGTCCAATTGATATCTTGCAAATATTTGAATTATTATTCCATGGGCGTATTTGTTATGAATTTTGATGGATTATGCTATCGAATGTGATAACATCATATATTGTCCCCATATACTTGGTTGTTGAGGACTAGTTGCAGGTATATTTCTTTGGGTCAAGTGCTCAATGGTGGACTTCATCAAACATTTGGAAAAGGTAGGACTTTTATCTTGTCTTGCTAGCATATTTGTTTATATAGCATACTTGAGAATAGAGTTGATTTTTGTAGTCATTTCATTCTATTGTGGTTTTCTCCTAGCCATAGAGATATTTTCCTCATAATAGTTTGGGCGTGAATGTTAAGGCGTAGTGTGGGGAGGAGGTCTTGGGGTCAAACCCGTGGGCCTTCACCTTTTGGATATATAGTTGAAACAATGCATATATATATATATATATATATATATATATATAATGTGCTCTGCCAATTTTGGTGGTGACTCTATTTGAGGTGCTAATGGTTTAAGACATGGCCGGATTTGGCGTGGTCCTCTAGATTTGGCGGATCTGCCAATCCATAATTTTTTTCAAAAATCGGATACGGGTTGTCCTTGTGCTTTTTCCACCTGCCATGTGGAAGCCTCCCATTTTTCCACACCATCCACTGCTATGTAATATTATCATGTCAGTGACACATCATCATGCCATGTCACTGTATACACCATATAGATGCCACATGGCACAATCCTATTGGTCCATGGATCGATCCAAAAATGCCAAAACTGTGTGACACGTGGCAGTGTCTTGTGCTCCCATATCACCATGTTGATTTCAGCATGACATGTGTCACCTTCTTCTCTTTTTACGTGTTTTGTACGGATTTTGACATCAACAGTACGGATGTTGACTCATCCCCCTGCTAACTAGGCTAGGTAGACCGAACTTTGACCGCAAATATATTTCAATTCATAACTCCATTTGATGATCCATTTGCACCATTAGAAATCTTGTGACGCGCTCTTCGCGATAATGTCATATTCACTAAGTTTTGGGAACTTTGAATTTTTTTCCTTTCTCTATCTGCCGAGGCCATTCTGAGCGTCCTGAGTTGCCTCTGCGAGTTCTGAGTTGTTCTTAGCCTTTTTTGGATCCTTTTTGGATCACGGATTCCCACTGAGAGATTTTTGAACCACCAAAATCTTTCATCAATGAATAGATAAGTGAGGGAAGAGTCCCATCACTTTGTCCTTCTCAATCCACTTTTCCTTTCTTGGATGTGTGCCCTTTAAGCCTACTCGAAGATAACCAACATCACCCCTACGTGAAGTCCTTGTCCTTCTGTCCATGATGACATCTTCCTGTATCTCATCCAAGTACTTAGGAGAAAACTCATCAACTGAAGGTATTGAAACTTTGTCATCTTTATCCATGATCATAGGAGGCTCAAAAAGTTTGAAGTTCTCTACGTTCACAATTGAGTAAATTTGCATATAAGGTGGAAGATCTAGATGAAAATCATTGGTACCACTTTTCTCCAAGATAGTGAAGGGTACATAACGAATGGGCTTGATTTTCTTTCCTTCACCATTCAATCTCTCCTTGTTGATGTGAATCCATACCTGGTCTCCAACCTGGAACTGATGATCAACCTTGTGCTTTTCATGTTGAGCTTTATACTGTGCTTGAATTTTTTCCAATTGTTCCCTAGCTTCCTAGTGCACGTGTTGGATCCTATGGATGAAATTGCAGGATTCATCCTCTGTTGTTTCTTCACTCACATCAGTATCTGTCCCATACATCAAGTCCAAAGGAACCTTAGGTAGGTAGCCGAAACATGTCTCAAAAGGTGAAATCTAAGTGGAGGAATGTAAGGCTCGATTTTAAGCATGATGTACATAGGGTATCTGTTCATCCCATATCTTGGGATGCTTTCTGCGGTAGCCTCGAAGAAAAAGTATCATTGTTCTGTTTACCACCCCTGTCTGTCCGTCGGTCCGTGGATGGAAAGTAGTGCTCCTATTCAATTTGGTGTCCATCATCCTCCACAAGTTAGTCCAAAAGTTCCCAAGGAATCGAGTATCTCAATCTAAGATAATGGGTGTGGGTAACCCAAAGTGAACCCAAACATACTGAAAGAAGAGATTAGTAATGTTCTCAACAATGATCTTCTTTTTACATGGCATCAAGATACACATCTTTCCGAACCTATCCACTACAACATACAAATAGTCATGACCCGCTTTGGTCATTGGTAAACCCCCTACAAAATCCATGGAGATAATTTCCCATGGATGGTATGGAACAAGAAGTGGTGAGTATAGCCCCAATTTTCTATTAGTGGGCTTACAAATAGAACACATCACACACCCCTTTACATATTTAGTTACAATTTCTTTCATTTGAGGCCAGTAACAAAACCTCTGAAAATGTGCCATAGTTTTTCCTACCCCAAAATTCCCAGACATAAGAGAAGTGTGAACTTCTCATATTACATGGACTCGTTCACTTGTAGGAATACATAGCTTTCCAAGATGGTAGAGCAATTTTCCCTGCAAACAATAGTTCTCTACATGTGCACCATGGGTTAGCTTCTCATATACTACTTTAAAATCTTCATCAATGGCAGATTTCTCTACATAGCTATCATGAGATAAGGAAATATTCTTCAAAATAATCGAAGCAACAATAGGAGGTCTAGAAAACATATCCGCTACCTTGTTACTTGTACCCTTTTTGTACTTGATTACCAAATGAAATTGTTGTAGAAAACCCATCCATCTGTAGTGTCAAGATTGTTGCAGTTTGGTCTGTGCTTGGATATACTGTAAGGGTTGGTGATCTATATGTATGATTGTTTCCTTCTCTATTAAGTACCTAAACAAGATCTGCAAATATAATTCAATAAGACCAAGAATAAACCATAAGCCATTCACCATAACATGAACATAATAATATAGAGAAAACCCTTGAGGTAGGGTAACACCATATATTATTCCTTAAGGAGGGAATGAACTCCTCAAGAACCACTTGCTTGTTACAAAGACAATATTCTTGAATATGCTTCATTACATCGCTTACACGTATTTATATAACTCTCTCTATCTCCTAGGAACCTTCTAGAGAGCTTTCTGACATTTATTATATCTAAATACCATAGTGGACCCTTATTAATATAGTGGACCTAGTCCACCTTACATTGAATGAACACATTCTCATATATTAAATGACTTCCACTAACAATACATAACCACATTCCCATTGGCTACCTCCCTATGTACCCCATATTACCTCCCTAGGTATACTACATTCCACCCCTCTTCACATGTTTTGTCCTCTAAACATGATAAGAAACTATGCAATATGACTGGCTAAGCAATGTGGTCAAATGGTACCAAGTACGACCATCCATACATCCCAATGGAAGTCAAACATGATGTCCATCTGTTGTTTTGCCACCCTGATCTTTCTCTACATCATGTTGGGGTTGCCATGGGATTGTGTCTATATCCTGAGCTCTTCCCGTAGTGTCGGTAGTCCTACATGAACCTCTTGATCGGTTTCTTGTCTGGTGCCCTGATGGTGCATAAATGTATTGATGAACATGCCCTTGCCTTGATGATTGTTGTGTCTCTATATGATGTGGATGACGATATACAACAACTGTAGGAATCTGTTCTTTTTTCTTCAAATCTGCAACACATTGTTCCTTTGAATCAATGACCTCCTTAGCTTCCTGATTGTGTCCTTCTTGTGGTTTTTCTTCATCTCCTTCTGTAGACTCTGCCTCCGATTCAACTTTAGATGTGACATTAACTACTTTACTAGCCTCTATGGGCCCATATTTCTTACTGAGAGACACATCTTGCAATGTGATTTTCTTTTTCTTGTACCACAACTTCAAAAAATTCTTTTACACATTAATATTAATGGTACCCACTGTTTCTATCCAAGGATATAGCAAAATAATATTCACTTCATCCATATCCATAGCATAAAAATATGAATGTAACACATATTTATCCATACTGAGCTTCAAATCTTTAAAATTTTTAACATTTTCACCCTCAACCCATGTGTTGTGAATATTCTTTGCAGGAACTTGCAATCTATTAACCAATTGAATATTGATAAAATTTTGTTGGCAACTAGGGTTAATAGAAACAATGACATTTTCTTTATGAATAGAACCATGAACTTGTAATATAGATTTTCCATATGAAAATAAACTCTTGGTGATGTCTTTATCCTCACACTTTGTATGAGACCACTTGTCTAAAAGTAAATTTTCAAGTGCTTCCTCAGAAAGAGACATCTACTCAGAATGGTGAAATGATTTCCACCATATGAGAGCATCACCTTTGAAACCCTAGTTTACAAAAGATTTCCATGTCCCTTTCCATAATGACTTGTGAGATTGTATAAATTCTTCAATACTAGGGACATCATCTCTTCAAGTAAAAAATAGCATGCTTGGAATGAATCTTCAACAAAAACTAAAGTTAAAAATAACTTAATGCAAAATATCACATCTTTTTCCGAAAAACCCTGAAAAACTGTTGAATTTAAAATGCTCATAACTTTACTTCTTGGACGCTGATTTTTTTTTTGAAATTGAGTATTTTTCCGAGAGGAATTCAAATGCCCAATTTTGTTTTTGCAAATTCATCTCATAAATCTTCATATCTGAACCTGAAGTGCGTCACCCTTTTTTTCTTCCATAGAACATTTATGCAAAAAGAGAAAAAAATTTGTCCCTTCTTTGGCCAAGGGAAGTGCTCTGATACCAGTTGTTAAGTACCTATAACAAATATGCAAATATAATTCAATAAGACCAAGAATAAACCATAAACCATTCACCATAACATGAACACAAGAATATAGAGAAAACCCTTGAGGTAGGGTAACACCATATATTATTCTTTAAGTAAGGAATACACTCCTCAAGCAACACTTTCTTCTTACAATAACAATATTCTTCACTATGCTTCATTACATTGCTTACACTTCTTTATATAGCTCTCTCTATCTCGTAGGAACCTTCTAGAGGGATTTCTCACATTTATTACATCTAACTACCATAGTTGGCCTAGTCCACCTTACATTGAATGACCACATTCTCATATATTAAACGACTTCCACTAATAATACATAACCACATTCCCAGTGGGTACCTCCCTAGGTACCCCATATTACCTCCCTAGGTATACTACATTCTCTAACAAGTAGTGCTTCAATTTCTTTATGCTTTGAAATAATGCATACAACTCTTTATCATATGTAGGATAGTTAACAACAACTTGGTTAAATTTTTTAGTGTGGTAACATATAGGCTTACGATATTGCAACAACACTACACCCATGGCGTATCTACTAGAATCTGTCTCGATCTTAAAAGGCTATTGAAGATTCGACAGTGATAATACTGGTGTGGTACTGATCTTCTCCTTAAAAGTGTCCAAATATTTTTGTTGATTTCCTTCCCAGTGAAAAGTGTTCTTCACATTGGATAAGGCATGCAAAGGAGCTGCTATAAAGGAAAAGTTTGAAATGAACCTCCTCCAATACTGGACTGCACCTAAGAATCTTCAGACCTTGGTTACACTTTTTGGATCAGGACAATTTACAATTACATCCATTTTGGAAGGATCGATTTTTAATTGTCCTTCTCCTACAATATGGCCTAAGTATACAAGTGCAGTCTTATCAAATTCACATTTGGACAATTTTACATACAAAATTTTCCTTTGCAAAGTATCCAATACTTGCTTTACATGCCTCACATGTTCATCCCAAGTCCCACTAAAAATAAGAATCATCTAAATACACAATCACAAAGTCATATAGGAAAGCCCTGAATACATCATTCATCACACACATGAAATTTGTCGGAGCATTACAAATCCCAAATGACATAAATAACCACTCAAACAATCCCTATTTGGTTTTAAAGGAAGTCTTCCATGCATTCTATTATGTGACCCTGATTTGATGGTATTCACTGCGCAAATCCAACTTAGTGAAATAAACAACATTCTTTAATTGATCAAGTAAATCATCTATATGAGGAAGAGGGTATTGATTTTTCACCATGATTTTATTTAAATCTTGTTAATCGACACACATACGCCATGTGCCATCTTTCTTTGGCACCACCATGATCAGATAAACACAAGGAGATGAACTGAGCATGATGACCCATTGATCCAATAATCCCTGTACCTACTTCTTGATCTTTGTCATCTCCACAACTGACATCCTGTACATTCCCACATTAGGAAGAGGAGAATCCTACTGAAGATGTATTTCATGTTGGATTTACCTCTTAGGAGATAATCCATCTAGTTCTTGAAAAATATCATCATACTTAGAAACAATATCAATTAATTTCTTTTTATGAGAAGGATCACATCCTTGGAAAGCGTCGGATGTCCAGACATCTTTCTCTTTTATGACCATGAGTACATATCTTTTATTAGTTTTTATGAGTCTTTTCATTTTCCCTGCACTAACAAGTGTTGTGTTTACCCTCATGCTATGATCTCTAACAATATATTCCACTCCCCCCTTAGTAAGGTGGTATTTGTTCTCATGACGAAATAATACTGTTTTTCTATCATAAATATAAGGACTTACCAACAGTATGCCACATATATCAATTGGTACAACATCTAAATCCACTTCATCAATCAACTTTGAAGCAATAACAAATCTGACCCTACATTGTTTGGTGACATTAAGTTTTTCTTTATCACATACCCAACCAAGAGGATAAGGCTTCAGATGTGGTTTCGTTTCAAGACCTATCTTCTTGACAAGTGCTTAAGATAATAAGTTTACTTGGGAACCCATATCAAATAATGTATCTATCTTAGTGTGTTTATATACAACTCTTATGTGGAATAATTCATTCCTCTTTCGTTCATCATCATGATATTCATTATTGGAACTTGAACTAGCATGAAGGGAATATTTACCTTGTACTTCAACTACTGTGATCTTTCCTTCATCTCCTGAATCGGAACCAATATCTTGTTGCACTGTAGCAATGATTTTTGTCTTTCCCTTTCTGCTAAAATGTTTCAGTCTCTTCTCTAGATGTCATTTCCAACAGTGTTCATCATCGTGACTTCTTTTCTTGCAATGAGTGCAAGATTCGTTTCCTCCTTCTCTCTTCATTGTGGCGGTCTTCTTGTCTTTCCTTTTAAATTTCTTGAAAGGTTTATGTGGGATATTGGAAGGTTTCTTTGCGAGATCTCCTTGAACATGATTTCCCCTGTTCTCAAGGTGAGTGGCTTGCACACAAACTTCGTCAAGACTAGTGGGGTTAAACAAGAGAAATGTATGACAAATATAGCTGTGAAGTGCACCAATATACTTCATTAAAGTTTAATAAGAATCCAAAGTAATGTTTAATGCAACAAATTTCTTCCTAAATTATTCTCTTGAATTTTTTTACAGTTTGACCTTTACTTTGCCTTAAAGTTTTCCATTCCATCATTTCTTTATGTAAATACCCTAATGGATAAAATTGCTTCCTTATTGCTTATTTAAATTCCGACCATGAGGAAAAAAGATTACCACACTTACTTCAGTCTTGAATCTTTCTCTCCCATTATACGAGAGTGGTGCCTTCCAGCCAAAGAGAAGCCAATTGCACTTTAACCTCCTCTTCATCAATATGTTGAACATGACAATATACTTCAAGCTATCAGATCCAATTATCTATCTTTTTAAGATTAGCATCTCCATTAAACATAGGTAAAGTGAATTTTACATGAAGCTTTAATAATGGTTTCTTAAAATAGGCTTTATGGCTAGAATGACGAGAATGATGAGGATGCTTAGAGGAAGAAGAACCAGAACTTGAAGGTGAATATGGAGGCTCAGCAGGATCTCCTCCATCCCCTTGGTTTACCAAAGCATCATCATCATCATTTGCTTCATTTTTCTTCCCTTTCTTCTTCATCCTCTTCTAGTAATCTCCATACATTCGTTTGACCATTTTTGACATGCGATAAAAGACCATATGAAAGTTTTTCTCTTGTTCATCACGCTTGTGTTCTTCTGCCATTTTCGTCCTCTGGGATACACGACCAACTTCTAGATTGAAAGTATTAAGAGTTCCTTCACTTTGTTTATGCTTGTCCCTAGTAAGAATTCACACTCAACAATTGAAGTCAAAGACCACTTATAAATAATTTCATTAAATGAGCATAAATTAAAGTGCAACATTAAAGAAGGAAAACTCAATAATGAAGAGACATAAGCATCAAATATGAACAAAAAAAATTGATAACGGAGTTCATCCCTGGTGGACTATGTCTCCGGGTCCTACTCTCAAATGGGTAGGCTTTTTCATCATCTTAGCAAAAGAAATTGGCAAAATACATAAGTATACCTCATTCTGAAATCAAGCTACAAAAAAAATGCTCTTATTAGAAAACAAACAACACCATTGAATTCATGGCGTCAAATTACATAAAAATGATTATCTCCATGCCTCGATTAGACTCTGGCACTCCTAGGCCCAAGAAGAATTTCGTCTTAGTTTTCATTCCCCTCTGCAACTTGCAATTAATGACTATACTGCCTCAAAATGGATGCCCACGCCATACCACACATGCGCCTCCTCCTCTTTGTCTTGGTGGACTCAACACTTAAGTAAAATCCACGGAGATCATTACAAATCATGGGTCATTGGCCCGTTGGTTTGGGTGTGAATTTTAAGGCTTAGTGTGGGGAGGAGGTCTCGGGGTCAAACCCGTAGGCCTCCCCCTTTTGGCTATATAGTTGAAACAATATATATATATATATATAATGTGCTCTGCCAATTTTGTTAGTGATTCTATCCGAGGTGCTAACGGTTTAGGACATGGCTGGATATGGCGTGGTTTGCCAGATTTGGCAGACCCTCCAATCCATAATTTTTTTCAAAAATCGAATACAGGTTGTCCTTGTGATTTTGTCGCCTGCCACATGGCAACCTCTGATTGGGCCACGTGGTAACCTCCCATTCAGTCATGCCATATATTTCCATGTCATATTGCTGTGTTAGTGCCACTTCATCATTCCACATCACTGTACATACCATATGGATGCCATGTGGCACAATCTTATTGGCCCACGGATCGATCCGGAAATGGAAAAATTGGGTGACATTTGGCAGCCTCTAGTGTTTCCACATCACTATGTTGACATCATCATGACATGTGTCACCTTCTGCTCCTACCACATGTGATGTACAAATGATGACGTCAACAATATGAATGCTGACTCATCCCCCTACTAACTGGGCTAGGTTGACCAAACTTTGACAATGAATATCTTTCAATCCGTAACTTCGTTTGACGAGTGGTTTGCACCGTTAGAAATCTTGTGACACACTCTTCGCAGTAATGTCATTTTCATCGAGTTTTGGGAAATTTGAATTTTTTCCCTTTCTATATATTCTAAGGCCATTCTGAGTGTCTTGAGTTGCCTCTGCGAGTTCTGAGTTGTTCTTAGCCTTCTCTAGATCCTTTTTGGATCATTGACTGAGAAATAAAATCCATGTGAAGTGTGAGAAATCATCAAAAAAAATGAGCATGTACCTTTCTTTATTGATTGATGGATGTGGAAAAAGGCCCATGAGGTCAGTATGTATCAAATCTAAAGGAAATGAAGCATTCTGAGACTTTCCTTTGTCGAATTTCTCTTGAGGGTGTTTTCCAAGAACACATCCCTCACAAATTCATTTGGAGAAGTGGATGTCAAGGAGACTATCAAACATTCCCTTCTTGGTAAGCTATTGCATATATCTAAAATACAAATACAAATAAAAATAAAAATCAATTACCACTACCATATTAATGATATTTGTATTTAGAAGTCTTAAGAATGTCTTCATCTTTAATTCTAACCTGATGGTATCCTGACCTTAGATCTATCTTGGAAAATATTTTATCTTCCCCAACTTGATCAAACAAGTCATCGATACGGGGTAGAGGATAATTATTCTTGATTGTCATTTTATTCAGTTTTCGGCAATCAATACTCAACCTAAAGGTTCCATGCTTATTTTTCACAAACATAACCGGTGCTCCCCATGGAGAAACAATTGGCTTGATATACTGTTAATCCAACAACCCCTGTAGTTGCATTTTTAATTTTGTCAGCTTAGGAACACTCATCTTGTAGGGCTCTTTAGATACAGGTGCATATCCGAGTACTAGATCTATGGTAAAGTCTATGTCCCTTCTAGGAGGTAATCCTAGAATATCTTCTGGAAATACATTCTAAAACTCTCATAATATAGGATCGCCAGTCAACAAATTTTTAACCACTTTGTCTTGGTTTTCATTTATATGTATAATGTAAATTTCACAACCTTTTCTTGCATTTCTATTCAACTGTAAAGTATAAATCTTCCTTACCGACATACCACAAGTTATACCCGCGATGGTTTTTCTTTGCCCAGGTTCATTTAAAACAATCAAAATTTTTGTTTTTGCAATTTACAACAGACACATGTTTTTCAAGATAGTACATGCCCATGAGTAAATCATAGGATCCCAAAGGTAATACATTCAAATATATTTTAGTCTCCATCCCATCCATAGTTACTAAGCATTCTTTGAACAACTCTACAACCTTTCATTTTCTACTAGTAGATAACTATACTAACCAGTACTACTTATGTTTATCTTTATTTAGTTTACAATCTTCTACTACTGCAGGGGAAACATAAATTAAACTTGCACCAAAGTCAATTAAAATAGATATCGATTTTTTGTTTATCTTACCTTCAATATCTACCATGGCAGATTGATGATCAACCTGTCGATTTTCCAAGGCTGTGTTAATCTTGTGATTACACCATGCCATGTCATTGAATTATACTACTTCTTGAATACTACACACTGTCAAATTCTTGTTCTTGTTTAGAGGAAAATATTTATACATATGAGGCTCTTTACAACCCCAACATTGTAATGGTAATCTCACTGATTTGTTAACTGAATCTGCCAAAAAACTACTATTATGAATTGATACACTTTGTTGTTGACCATTAAACTTGTTCCATCTTACCGGTGCACTGTGTGATAGAATACAAGGATGCTTAAACAATTTCTTTCTACTCCTATTCTTGCAAGTTTTCCTATTTTCATACATCTTCTTAAACCGAGTATAACATAACTTAGTGTGTATTATTATTTCATCCATTGTCTTAGGATTAAGGAACTCAATTTTATCCTTGTATGCTTGAGGAAGGAAACTCATAAATTGTTGTACCTTTTCCTCTCTAAGGTAAGGCACATATCTCATCATGTTCACAAAATTGGTAAAAAAATCTTCTATCATCATTTGTCCAATTTTAAGGTGATGGAATTACTTATCTTTTTCATCATAATACCTTTCTGTTAAATATTTATGTTTAATTTAAAAATATATATATTTTCCATGTTAGTTCACTGCTTATAACCTTGTTCATTGTCTTGGTCTCTTGCCACTAGGTGACAGCCTTACCATTCAACTGGTACACAACCAGTCAAGCTCTTACATTTCTCGAGTAATTATAAATATGAAAATACTTTCCCATATTCAGAAGCCATGCTTCTGCTCCCTCTTCATATTCACCATCAAAACTAGGAGGTCTCATCTTTTTAAATTCGTTAGAAAATTCATTATCATACCATTTTCGTTTCTTGATTTTATGTGTTTTGTTTTGTAGAGTACTATTTTCAGAACTGTCTTCACTACTTTCATCAGTTATTAATGTTGTTTTATCACTAAAAATGGGTGTTCCTTTCTCTTATGAGACTCATCATTGGAGACTTCTTTCTTAGCATTGCTAGAGGTCTATCCTACATTCTTATTCTGTTTAATCTTGGTCATGTTCTTGAGTAGGATCTCATTTAGTTCCTCTTGTTCCCTACTAGCTTTCAACAGTTTTTCGTTATCCACTTTAATACTTTATAATTCTTCCTATATGCTTCTCATGGTTTCAAGTAACCCCAGTGAGTTGTTTTTAGGTTGCTCATTATTCAACTTTACATACATTTATGGTCCACTTGGTGTTTTTTTTTCCGGTTTCATCAACCATATTGTCTATTTATTGTTTCTCATAAGTGTAAAACATATTTTATGCTAAGATTTTTCTTTTTTAACAATTCTACAATGATTGCATAATCTAATAACACATCAATTTTGTTTGTTTGTTTTGAGCCCATAAGGCCATAGTGTCTAAACCACGCTCTGATACCATTTGTAACATCGCCAAAAACACCAACAAAAATTTTTTTTTTGCTTCGTTGTAAGAGTAATTCATTATTATACTTAATGCATTCATAAGGTTAGATTATTTGAAGGAATTCACTACTCTTAAAGTTTTCCAATTATTGTCAAAAGATGTTACATGTTCAAGTATTAAAGGGTCCACATCGCTACTTGATCTAGCAGTGATCGACTCACTCTATAAACCACCACGATGATCAAAAAGTATATTTATTAATTATTTCAAATGTTGACATTGAAATTCTCAAGTATTTTAAGTAAACAAATCCATACGTGGTATCCAAAGTTCATTTCCTATATTCTAATGTATGTTTTCAGTTTTTAACACGTCCACTCCTTGCAAATTACATTCATGTTGAAGGTGTATTTATATATTGTTCTTCTCATCCTCATAAATCACAATTATCATACTTTAAATACTC